>JBBPBX010011171.1:25859-56440 GCA_038048925.1 Garcialebias charrua | reverse complement strand
TATATATATATATATATATATATATATATATATATATATATACATATATATACATATATATATATATATATAGTCGTTCTACGTGAGTGAGGTTAGCCGTAGGACCTTGCAACATATCCTTACTCCAGCCCACTCCGGTAACGGGTCCTAAACTAATTCACCCAGACTGTTTACTGTCTCCAATCTGCACGTCATATCCTCGTTTCACTCCATAGATAGATCCACTTAGCAGTATGGAGTCAGATCATACCTCACGGAGAAACATGCATTAACGACAACTATACCTCTTGTAGATAGCAATTGTTATCCGCCTGGTTAGCTTTAGGATTTAGGAAAATTAAATCCCAGGATATTGTTTATAATCTAGAAGCTAATAAAACCATTCGAAAACCTCTAGTGAAATTGTTTTACTCTTTGAACCATCACTTAATTGTTGTTGTCTTTAAACCAAGTTTTCCGTCATTTAATATCAAGGTGAGTCAAAGGAAAAATCCAGATTTGTACATTTTATGTTTCTTTAATTAATAGTTGCAAGGGGTAACAGCATAAGCACTTCTTACTACAGAAAATATTTAATCAGGTTACATGATTTGCATTTAAAGAGTTAAAGGATTCCACAGCTTTCCCAAAGGTGTCCCTCCACAGGTTGGACTTTTAGGTATTTTGAGTTGTTATTGAATTGAGTTGTAATCCATTCAATAATTTGTATAATTTTCAAAAATGTTGGTTTGTTCCACAATAATCTGATTCTAATCAAAACTGTTTAATCCATCCAGGTAATCTTGTTGTGTTCCAACTTGTGTTTTTATTTACACCAGAAAAACTTGTTTTGTGATCCTCCAGGAAAATCTTGTTATTTTTCTACAGAAAAACCTCCAGGTGATTCTGTTGTATCCCAATCAGAATAGTCTGAACTTCCAGCAGACTGAATAAGTCTTCGTTGTAATTCCACAGAAAAACCTCCAGGTAATTCTGTTGTGTTAAAAATCCCAGTTTTAATCCATCAAAACTGTTGTAATCCATTCATTTGTTCTGCGGTCCTGATGAAAAGTCCTTCATAGCAGGATGGAGGAGATACAAGGACTCGCATTTGGATCAGTCAGCCGATAAGGTACTTTCAGAGGTGGAAAGTATACCGTGTTTTCTCAGTTCTTGGTCCAAGGCCAGTCAGCCTTCAGTGGGCAGATCCTGCTCCGGGGTCGGTCTCGGATGACCCAAAACAGTAACTTAATTAATAGTTGAATTAAATCAAAAAGAATTTGTTTGTTCCACAAAAAATCTTTTCAAATCAGGAGAAATAGTATTCCACAGAATAGCAGCTTTTAATTAAGCAAAGCTTGTTGTGCGGCGCTGATGAACAAGGCTTTCAAAGCAGGTTGTGACAAGAAAGAACATCCTGTTCTCTCAGACTTTAAACAATCAGTCCTCCATGGCCAGGTCTCTGGGCTGATGTCTTCCTTCACATCAGGGGTTCAGAAAAATAGTATATTGTAAGAGGAGGTGAAGAGACGACACAGGAGACAGGCTGCAGAACTTCACCTTTTAATCAACTCCTACTAAACTGGCGGGAACCCGCCCAACACTGCTTTATATACCCACATAACATCCGGTCCTCTGGACCTTTCACAATAAAAGCATCCTGTAATACATTCGGTCCACTGGGTGTGAGTAGAGCCCCCTAGTGGTCCACCACACACGCCCCCCCAGAACACCCAGTAAGGTCCATCACTAGTCCCGCATTTTAGGTTTGATCAAACGACCAGAACGGCTGAACCTGGGCCCTGCAGAACCAGTCTGATGAAGTGGAGGGCTACGAGGAGGGTCTGCAGAAGATTCGGGCTCCAATGGACGTTGAGAGTTTCCGGAAGAAGGACCGCCGTCCGTTAATAATGTGGATGGAGGTCTGCCTCTGCGAGGAGCTTGGGCCGTAACAACCTGATCATCTGACATAACATGAGCTGGTTTAAGCCTATCAATACAGACAGTCTCAGTACGACCCCCTAAATCCAAAATGAAATGTTTCGGACCTGGTTGAAGAACTCGAAACGGTCCATCATACAAAGGCTGTAGTGGTGTCCTGTGTGCATTGTGTTTGACAAAAACAAATTTAGCGGACTCCAGACTCTTAGGGACAAATGACTGCGGTAAACAATGGTGTACCGGACCGGGGACACGTAAAGGGGCCTCCTGAGGTGAAAGATGGAGCAACGGTGGGGCGAACTGTGGTGAGGGTCCCTCAGGTAAAAACTCACCGGGGACGCGCACAGGCTGACCGAAAACCAGTTCAGCCGGGGAAGAGCTCAGGTCCTCTTTGGTTGCGGTACGCAACCCCAACAAAACCCAGGGAAGGCGGTCAATCCAGTTGTCACCGGTCAATGCAGCACGAAGTGCAGCTTTCAATGACCTGTGAAACCGTTCACACAAACCATTAGCTTGGGGGTTGTAAGCGGTGGTCCTGTGAACGTTAGTCCCCAGACCCTTGGCCATGGTAGACCAAAGCTCCGAAACAAACTGCGGGCCCCTGTCCGATGTAATGTCTGAAGGGGGGCCGAAACGTGCAACCCAGGTAGACAAAAAGGCCCGGGCCACCACTGCAGATGTTGTGGACGTCAGAGGAACCACCTCTGGCCACCTGGTGGTCCGGTCTATCATAGTCAGCAGATGAGTAAAACCCTGTGATGGAGGCAGAGGGCCTACTAGGTCTACGTGCACATGATCAAACCGCCGACTTGGGATGGGGAAAGGTTCCAACGGTGCTTTGGTGTGCCTGTTGACCTTAGCACGCTGGCATGGAACACACGCTGCTGCCCACTCCTTAACTGCTTTACGCAGACCGGGCCAAACAAACTTTGAGCTGACCAGTTTCACAGAGGCTCTAACACCTGGGTGAGAAAGGGAATGTAAGGAGTCAAAAACGCGGCGTCGCCATGAAACTGGAACCAGGGGGCGGGGCCTGCCCGTAGATACGTCACAGAGCAGGAGAGGACCTCCGTCATTCACCCGCCTTTCCTCCAACTCGAGGCCTGTGGGGCCGGACTGGAGCTCGAGTATTTCTGCGTCGCTACGTTGGTCCGCAGCCATAGCAGAAAAATCGATGCCAACGTACACGGGAGCGATCAGCACCCGGGAGAGACAGTCAGCCACCACATTGGATTTTCCAGCCACATGCTGAATGTCTGTAGTAAATTCAGACACCGCTGCGAGGTGGCGTTGCTGGCGAGCAGACCAGGGGTCAGAAATTTTTGACATAGCAAACACCAGGGGTTTGTGGTCAACGTATGCAGTGAACTGGCGGCCTTCCAGGAAAAACCTGAAATGGCGTGTAGCCAGGTAAAGCGCCAGCAACTCTCTGTCAAAAACACTGTATTTCAGCTCATTGTCCCGCAGCGTACGGCTGAAAAATGCAAGCGGCTGCCAAACCCCGGAAACCTGCTGTTCTAACACAGCCCCCACCGCAACATCAGATGCGTCGGTTGTTAAAGCTATTTGCGCCGCTGGGGATGGATGGGCCAAAAGGGCAGCAGTGGCCAGTGCAGCTTTAGCGTCACCAAATGCCTGTAGGCGTTCTGGTGTCCAGTCCACGCTGTCGTTGGGCTTTTTCTTTTTCAGCGCTCTATAGAGCGGACTCAGCAGTTGTGCTGCCCTGGGGAGGAAACGGTTATAGAAGTTAACCATTCCCAAAAACTCTTGTAGCGCTTTAACAGACTGGGGCTGTGGGAAATCTGACACCGCCTGCACTTTGTTTGGTAACGGGACGGCGCCACTTGCGGAAATGCGGTGGCCCAAAAAGTCAATGACTGGCAGCCCAAATTGGCATTTCGCTGTGTTTACAATCAGGCCATGTGCTGCCAGGCGCTGAAAAACCTCACGGAGGTGGGACAGGTGCTGCTCAGCCGAGCTGCTAGCCACCAGGATGTCGTCCAAGTACACAAATACGAAGGACAGACCCCTTAGGACTGAATCCATCAACCGCTGAAATGTTTGTGCTGCACCTTTAAGACCAAAAGGCATGCGCAAAAACTCAAACAGGCCGAAAGGCGTGATAACAGCGGTCTTAGGGACATCCTCCACATGCACAGGAACCTGGTGGTATCCCCGTACTAAATCTACTTTAGAAAAAATGGAGGTCCCAGCCAGGTGCACTGAAAAATCCTGGATGTGGGGGATGGGATAACGATCGTTCTCTGTGATGTTATTGAGGCGGCGGAAATCTCCACATGGCCGCCATTTGCCATCTGCCTTGGGCACCATGTGGAGGGGGGAGGCCCACGGACTGTTTGAGCGCTGCACGATGCCTAAACGCTCCATGTTAGCAAACTCTTCCTGTGCGATTGCTAGCTTAGTAGCATCGAGGCGGCGTGCACGTGCGAACACCGGGGGCCCCGTTGTGGGAATATAATGTTCGACCCCATGTTTTGTGTTTGTGGTTGCAAAATCAGGAACAGTCAGCGAGGGAAACTCAGACAATAAACGTTGAAACACATTACCCGAAGCTAAAAAGTTAGCATGTATTAAAGGCCCAGCTCCTCGCGTCTTACAAGGCAGTGACGAAAAAGACACAGCGTCGATCAAACGTCTGTTAGCAATGTCAACAAGGAGCCCGTGAGCACAAAGAAAATCAGCCCCTAAAATAGGGACCGAGCTAGCAGCTACCACAAAGTTCCACCGGAAGTCCCGTTCATGGAAACGCACAGTCACCAACCTTTCGCCAAACGTCTTGACGGGAGAGCCATTCGCCGCGGTTAGCTGTGGCCCGCAGCCTTCAGCCAACCTGTCGGAGCCAGTCGGGGGGACGAGGCTCCTCTGCGACCCCGAGTCCACCAGGAACCGCCTCCCTGACTTCGAGTCCTCGATGAAAAGCAGCCTTTCCTTCTCGCCAACGGCTGCGACTGCTAGCGGCTGTTGGCGGTCTCGTTTCCCTGCGGCTTGAAGCTGCACGGCGGGACGCACCGTCGTGCTTTGGCGCCAAAACGCGCGTGGTAGAAACAAAGAACGGGACCTGCCCGCCTGCGGCTAGTGACTCCTGCCACCACCGCTGGCTCGTCCGGCGCTGTGTGCGTCGCTCGAAACTCGGGCGCTGCTGGAGATCCCGGGACCACCGCCTGTACCGCGAAGGTCCTCGCGGTTAGAATGATGCGGTCGGCTTCTTCGGCCAGCGAGCGGTAATCCTTCTCCTGCAGAAACGGGGAGTTGGCCAGGGCGGTTCGCACAGGAGCTGGAAGCTGGCGGAGGACGAGGTGGCGGAAGAGGAACTCGCAGTCGTCTGATCCCCGCAAGGACAACATGCTCTCCACGAGCTCGAGAGCTGTTCCGTCACCCAAACCGGAGAAGGAAAATAGTTTCTCAGCGCGCTCCGCCTCTGAGAGTGTGTAGCGCCGCAGAAGAAGCTTCTTGAGGGCGTCGTACTTTCCTTGTGCAGGAGGGTTTTGTAGTAGGCTCATTACCCGCTGGGTTGTCAGCGGATCCAGCGAAGCAACCACATGGTGGTATTTGGTGTCGTCAACAGAAATCCCGCGAAGAGCAAACTGTGATTCGATGTGGGCGAACCACGACTGAGGCGCGTGCAGCCAGAAGTCCGGGATTTTAACGGCCACCGAAAAAGCGAGCGGGGCCGCCTGTGTAGGTTCCACAGCAGTAGACAGCTGAAGAGAGCTGGCTGAAGCGTCAGATGTCGACATATTCAGTTCACGAGGGTCACCAGTGTAAGAGGAGGTGAAGAGACGACACAGGAGACAGGCTGCAGAACTTCACCTTTTAATCAACTCCTACTAAACTGGCGGGAACCCGCCCAACACTGCTTTATATACCCACATAACATCCGGTCCTCTGGACCTTTCACAATAAAAGCATCCTGTAATACATTCGGTCCACTGGGTGTGAGTAGAGCCCCCTAGTGGTCCACCACAATATTCCTTTAAATGATGTTTGATCCATCATTTTATTCTGTGGTGCTGACGAGAGGCCTTCCGAAGCAGGCCGGAGACTAAAAATAGAACATTGTGTTCTTTTAGACTGTAAACTACCCACCCGCTTTACGCCTGACCTTCGATGTACAAAACTTCCTCCAAACTCCCTTCAATCTTCTGTGGTACTGATGAAAGGTCCTTAATAGTAGGATGGAGGAGATACAGGAGGCTTTTTTGCTTTTATATTAAATTTGATTTAATTTTGATCCTTTGGACAAGAACTGGGAATGATATTTCACAAAAAAGCAGCTTTAATTCATCAAAACTTGTTTATTCCACAATATTCTTGGTTCTGTCCAGTTGAGGTACTT
Source organism: Garcialebias charrua (assembly GCA_038048925.1). Taxonomy (NCBI): domain Eukaryota; kingdom Metazoa; phylum Chordata; class Actinopteri; order Cyprinodontiformes; family Rivulidae; genus Garcialebias; species Garcialebias charrua. The sequence continues at coordinate 50,163 of JBBPBX010011171.1, read as the reverse complement.
TTCAGCAGGAGGGAGATAAAAGAACTCAGTGTTCTCACAAACAAAACAGCTCTCCAAGGCTGGGGACTCCGGTGCTTCGGAACTCAATCAAAATTCCTTTAATCCTTCATCAAACAAAGCTATCCTTGTAAACTGATTTTTCATCTTCATGCAGAAAGAGGCTTTTTGCTGTTAATAATTTTAATTTTATTATAAATTTAGATGAACAAGAGCTGGGAGCAATCCTCCTTACCTCTTCAAAGGTATGTTTCTTCAAGGAATCATTCCAGAAGCAAGGAAGAAAAATAAAACTCTTCAACTCAAACTGAGTTTGGTGGCTTTGTTACTCCACTCTGGAAGCTAATGTCCAAATTTGAAAAAATGAAAATAAATCTGGGCTGAGCAAAAGAGATTCCTCTTTTCTTCAAAAAAGGTAATCCTCTTCAGATTTTCCAAGTCTTCAGAAAAGCTTCCAAAGATCCAAGTCTTGTCCAGTAAATCCAAAGGTCTTCAAAACCTTTCAGGAACTCAGCAACTTCAGCAAATTTCTCTTCTCAAACCTCCTTATTTATGGTCTAACCGGGGGACTTCAGCCCCCACTTACAGATGGCTATGTCACTTTGTTGCTCCTTCATTGGTCAGTGTTGAGGTAATGTTTTACACCTCCTCTCAGCCCTCACTAAACAATGACATAATCTTTTTCTCCCTCTCTCTCAGCTCTCACCGGAACTGGTGACATAATGTCTCCTCTCAGCTCCTGATCACTCTGTGACATTTTATCTAATTAGTGGAAAACATACATCTCAGCTGCATAAAATATTCAAAAACACCCTAATTCAACATCCAGCTGTGGAGCACCCTTAGTTTTGCTGTGGAATTGAACAAACATATAAATATAACATCAATATACTCACAATACTATAATCATGCATCTTCAGTTAATTATATGACACACACGTCATTTAATTCATTGCATGTTTGAATTTATTTGTTGTAAATGCTTAAAAAACTCTTTCTTGCCCTTTTTGACAGGCCTTGAATCAACAAACTCTCCGTTCTTGCAGCCTCTCTTCTGCTCTGATAAAAAGGCCTCAGTTCTCCTGCAGCAAGTGTTATCTCCTTTGACCCATTTATGCTCAGAGCAAACCTCAGATGTTTATCGATGTGTGTAAAAGCTGCATGTGTTTTGCTGTGCTGCTTCTGCTGTCAGTAACAACGCTTTACTCCTGAATGCATAGTGTGGATTCTGTAATAATTCTTATTCCCATTACTTTGTCAAAATAATTTTTGTTACTTTTAACCAGTCCTTGAAACAAAAAGCAAAAACTACCTTCCCCAGTAACTCTCTTCTGCAGCTGTATGAAACACTAAGAAGAGGCCTGGCTGTCTTGCTCCTGCCTTGAGCGTGTGTTGGAGTGCGTGAGAGTGTGTGTGTGCACGTGCGCCCACGTGCGTGTGTGTGAGTGAGCGTGTGCGTGCGTGTGTGTATGCGTGCGTGTGTTTACGTGTACGCGTGCGGCCAGCTGTGGACTGTCTGGTTAGAGGCCTGTTCATGTGAAAGATTCACAAAGATCACATCACATTTCTTATGTTTGGTTGGTATAAATTCATAAAAGTTTAATAGCTCTGTTTTAAGAGGCCTTCAGCTCGTCTGTAACAAAGTGTTCTTTTTATCTATTTTGTGGAGTTCTGTATGACATCAACACAGCAAAACTAACAGCAGAAAGGTTTCCCTCTGCAACCTTCTTGCGTTCTTATCTACTTGACCTAATTTCTGTTTCTGGAATGTATACATGTCCTGCTCCAGCGAGGATCTGTGTGTTTCCGTACTGATTTGTGCTTGCTTCTGGGCCTGTGAGTGAACATGTATGTGTGACCTTCGTGGGTGTTGCTGTGTGTGTGTGTTACCAATTTTCACAAGAGATTAATATATTTCTTTCACTTTGTTTCATAAAAGCAATTAAAAACTTTCTCTGTTGCAAAAAACTCTCCTGTAGCATTTTTCTGCAGCTGTGAAAAAGTATTCATTTCTTGTTTTGAGCAGGCCTCAGCTAGCTTCAGCTGTCTGTCTGTGTGTGTGCCTTTGCATCAGTCTGTTTTTCAACTAATAAAGTCGGTGTACTTTGACAATATCATCCAGAACAGCTGAAATGCTGGCAAAAGGACAGGGATGCTCTTCCTTGGACTCAGGAGAGGACATTTCAACTGCAGACAGGGACACGGTGTTGTCTTGTGCTGCCACATTGCCAGTCTCACTGGGTGTAACCCCACACCGAACCATCAGCCGGCGGAAGATGGCCTGGAACTGGCTTGATGATGGTTTGTTATTCCAGCCACCTTGAATGGAAAACAGGGACACAATACATGTGTTAATCATACGACATAACATACGAGCACATTCATGAAGTATATTTTATGAAGTTATTGTAATTGAAAGGACATCAACACTACCTGACGCTCTGATGGAATTAAATAGGAGCTCCAAGTGATCTTGGCTGAACCTGTATGTGAGGACATACCGCTACACTTGGAGCAGTTCAGGAATCATCAGCATTAACGTGTCAATGTTGATGACAAAACCAATGACAGAGAGGTACCTGCAAAAGAAAAAAGTTTTATTGCTCTGAACATGGCTAAACAAGACATCTCAAAAAAGCACCACAGAAAAGCATAGTGATGTGGCTTCAAAGCACTAAACAGTATTTTCAGAAACCACCAATATGAACTTGAACCAGAACACATGCAATACATTCATTCATTCAACCTTTATTTAGTCAGGTAAATCTTTTGAACCTCATGGGCTCATTTACGAAAGCGACCTGCTAAAACTAAAGAACAATGAACAGCAATGGTAGAATTTCCTTAAACAATAAACAATACAAACAATAAACAATAGAAAACAAAAGAGAGAGAAAAATATATATATATATATATATATATACATATATATATATATATATATATATATATATATATATATATATATATATATATACATATATATATATATATATATATACATATATACATATATATTTTTATTTTTAACAAAGTATCAAAAAACTAGCAAAACATTATAAGGTAGACGTATAAAATCAAAGACAGGAACAAATCTGCATTGGTTTTTGCCAGGATTCCAACAGATTCTGAAAACCATTTAGAGAAGTCAAGGTCGAGAGCTTCAGATCTTTTTGTAAGATATTCCATGAAGCAGGAGCGGAGTAGGAGAAGGCCCTTTTTCCAAGTTCAGTCCTCACTGACGGAACACTGCAGGTAATCATGTCCTGAGAGCGCACGCTGTAGCTGCACTCACGCAAAGACATGTAGGAGGAGATGTATGAGGGCAGCAGACCAAGAAGTGATTTAAAGATGAAAATGTACCAGTGGAAGAGTCTGCGTGAGGTTAATGATGTCCAGTTAACCAGTGAATACAGGGTGCAGTGGTGGGTACGATAATCACAACCAGTTATGAATCTTAGTGCACCATGATAGACAACATCCAACATCCGCAGGGTGCTTGTAGGAGCATTCATGTAGAGAATGTCACCGTAATCAATGGAGGGAAGGAAAGTCACAGATACAAGGCGTTTCCTAACATTCAGTGATAGACATGATCTGTTTCTGAAAAAGAAACCCAGTTTAACTTTCAGTTTCTTCACTAGGTTTTCCACGTGGAGTTTAAAAGAGAGATGTGAATCGATCAGGATACCCAGATATTTATAGGAATCAACAAACTCAATAGGGACACCATTTGAAGATAAAATCAGAGGAGGATCTGCTGGAACCGCCTTCCTATTTGAAAAAAACATCCCTTTTGTTTTATCAGCATTTAGGACAAGTTTGAGACGGAACAAATCTGACTGGATGATGTCAAAAGCGGATTGCAGTAACTGGAAAGCCTTAGCTACTGTTTTAGCTCGGCAATAAACAACTGTATCATCAGCATAGAAATGTAAGGATGCATCAGGGATGCAGTGACCTACATTAGCTATGTAGATTGTAAAGAGAGTGGGTCCTAAAACTGAGCCTTGTGGTACACCATTTTTAACTGTTAAATAGCTGGAAGAAGTACCGTTATGTTGAACACATTGCCTCCGATTGGAAAGATAGTTAGAAAACCAACCGATGGTGTGATCAGAGAAACCGATTTCTGAGAGTTTATGACACAGGATGTTATGATCCACAGTGTCAAAAGCTTTATGGTGTGTTCACACAGAGCAGCGTTTTGACCTCCAAGCTTCCAGCTTCCATGTAAAGTCAATGGTGGACGCACCTAGGCACCTCCTGGCGTCTGGCGTCAGGTCGCGTGCGTGTTGCGCGTTCTGAGGAGCGTTTTTCCGTGTACGTGAACCGGCGTCGGCTTCCAAGTTCCGCTTCAGCTGAGCTGAAGTTTTCGCGGTTCAAACGTTCAAACGCCGCTCAAATCTACCTGATTGGTTGGTGTGTCAACCAATCAGGGAGAGTCGGGGTGGAGCTATGTGACGCGGAACGAGGGGACGGTTGTGCGCATGCGCAACTGTGTGACGCATTGTTTGTTGGACAGATAGAAAGCGCGAAGTTGTGTACAATGGAGGAGAAACTCATCGTTGCTGTGTGTACCCATCCAGTCCTTTACGACCAGTCAAATGTCCTCTACAGAGACAGAAATAAAAAGCTCGTTGCCTGGCGGAGTGTCAGTGATGAAGTCGGTTTACCGGGTAAGTTTTTAATGGTTAACGTTTCACGTTTAGCCAGTTTAAGCTCTGCTAGCCGTTTTGATTTGATGTTTGTTCATTCATTATAAAAGAACAATATGATACAAGAATACAAGTCGGATAAAATAAATGGAGCACAAAGAAGATGAAATCCTATTATATCTGCCCCTTATTTCACAGTTTGTTCAAACAATCATAACCTTCAAACTACATCACAAATTGGATAAAAATAAGAATGATTTCAGCTATCACAAAGTATAGCCAACACATTTAACGTTTTTCAATGCCTTTGTTTAGTGGAAACATGCAAGAAGAGGTGGAAGAGTCTCCGGGACTAATAAATAAATTGTTTATTTGTTATTTGATTCACAGAAACTATTGACGCAGGTGTGTTGGAGCTGTCTCAAACCGTATCTCCAGTGACAACTCCTGCTCCAGTGAGAACTACTTCTCCTGTCACATCATCCACCACGTCTGTGATGCCAGCACCTTCGTCTGCCCCAGGTGTGACTCTCATCGTGCTTTTTGTGTAGATTTAGTGTCAAAAAACCACAGACACAAATACACACACAACTGATCCAGTGGTGGCAAAATCTCCCCCACTTCAAAACACACCCACACACACAGAACATAATTGAAAGCTCATCTAACATTCAACACATGTACTGTGTTCTTTACAGGATCAGCGCAGAAGAGACCCCGTAGGGAGCAGGGACCCATGCAGCGGAAGGATTTTGAACGTGAGGTCCTTCAATTCTTGAATACAAGAAAAGATATGGCTGCCACACTGCCCCCACCACCACCTCCCGCCTGCGAAGTAGAGCGTTTTGTGATGTCGTTGGTAGCTCCCCTGAAACGTATGCCTGCATTACAGCGTGAGAGACTTCAATATAAAATCTACACCATGGTTTATGAGGAGTCCACTGGCGACAGAGTGGGTCCAGTGACATCCCAGGAAGGCTAATATATATATATATATATATATATACATATACACTTTGTATATACATATATATATACACTTTGTGTATATATACAGTATATATATATATATACACACATATATATATACACACATATATATATACACACATATACACTTTGTATATATATATATGGATATATATGGATATATAATTTGTTTTTTTTAGATAGCAATGTTTTCTACTTTTAAATAAATGTTTTTTTTTTTAGATAGCAATGTTTTCTACTTTTAAATAAATGTGTTTTCTACTTTTAAATAAATGTGTTTTGTACATAGAATTGGTGTGCAAGTCTTTACATGCGTAGGAGAAACTTGCTGGCTGGTGTAAATCTACATAAGAAACTTTACATTTCATGTAGATAGCTTTAATATTGCAGGTTTGTTACTAGCACTTTCTGGCATTTGTATGATTTCATATGAATACAGTGGAACAGGGCAGAAATATACTATTTCTGTAAAATTTTGGTTTTAGTCTGCTATTCATTTTTTGGTCCTTTATGTTAATATTAAATGTTGGCACAAAAGTTTCCCCAAATAACAAATACAGTACTAGTTCAGTACGACTTCAGATAATCATTTTATTACTTACTTAATAAAAAGTAATTATTAGAGATTATATAATGAAATGTAAGTTATATAAGGTATCACCATAAACCGGAAACAGTTGCGTTTCTGTTAATAGTCGTTTATGTATGAATACTTAAGTAAAACTAACCGAAAGACAGAACAGAAATTTATCACACAATTTTCATCTGTAATTTTTAATGCAATTATACACATTCAACTAATGAAAATGTGGATACGACAGTGTTCACAATGAACGTCGTGTACTTGGTCATATAAAGAACTAAATTAAACAAAAGTAATAAGTATAACAAGAAACTGTTCAGAATGACTTGGCTCTGCAGGTGATTTGGTGGAACGTAACAGAGCCGTTGCAGGTCAGTGGGGGTGATGGATGACTACTCTGTTAGCTGCCATGCCACTGCTCCTTCTTCTGAGAAGTATCTCATGAATGCCTCTCTGGCCACAATTGCATCTCTTGCCGCAGTTTGCTCCCACTCTCTGGACACCAGGAAGGGGTTCTTCTGTTCCACGGTGTGCTGGTATGTCGTCACCCCGGATGAAATTGTGGAGAACACAAGTGGCTTTCACACACTTCTCCACACAGAGCCTGACCAAAGATGGAGTGGGCCAGGACCCCGCCGTCACTGGTTCTTCCATACCCCCCAACATCAATGATACGGAACCTGTATTCCAACACGAAAGCTGTTTGCTATGGTCCTGTAGGAGCCCCCAGTAGCAAAAAACCTGCATAGAGAAAGAGTAATTACAATTATTACAGACATGACATTAAACGTACAACATCTGTAATGCACATAATAGAACCTACACACACACACACCTCTATATGTATACACATTAGGATGTGTGGCCAACATCACTCAGATAGACACAATACTGTATGTATGTACTTATGTACACACTCTTCTGTATAAAGAATAATATGTATTTCTATACCGGTGTATATATATATATATATATATATATGTGACACAGACACACAGACACAATACTGTATGTATGTACTTATGTACACACTCTTCTGTATAAAGAATAATATGTATTTCTATACCGGTGTACAGTATATATATATATGTGACACAGACAGACAATGGCACTTTTTATCTGTTGTCCCAAAATAGAAAAGAAGAATATGTATTTATATATATATTATATATTATATATATAATATATATAGATATTATATATATAATATATATTATATATATATATTATATGACAGAAAGAGAGACAGATATTCGCGCTATATTATATTATATATATGCTATATTTATCTGTTGTTGCAAATAACCAACCGGAGACAGATGGCCAAGCGTTCTTCTGCAGGAATCGCGCGCCTGTATTTGGTGTCCTGGTAGGTGATGCGGGCACCAACACGAGACAGCAGGTCGTCAAACTGGGCACGGTTGAGACGGAAGTACCGCTGAAAGCGCTGGTCGTCCATGCGCAGCTCCTGGATTAAATGGTGAAACTCCCCGAATTCAGAACGCCTCTGAATAGTTTCGTGAACCCAGACACGGCGCCTTGCACGTCTTCGGCGTGCCACTAGCAAGCATAAAGCTGCCTCCACATCATCCGCCATTTTGAGAACAGACGACGACAACAACAACACATCAGACCGGAAAGAGAATCACGACGCTCCTCCCACACCCCGCCCCCATGACGCCGCTGCCACGAAGCCGCCGCAACACTACAGTTTGGACACCAGGGGGCAGCGCGTCCACTTCCGTGCGTGAGGAGCGTTTTGGAGGTAAAAACGCTGCTCTGTGTGAACACACCATTAGACAGGTCTAAGAAAAGTGCAGCACAATAGTCTTTAGCATCCAATGCTTCAACAACATCATTCAGAACCTTCAGAGAAGCAGTTGTTGTGCTGTGTTTTTTCCTGAAACCAGATTGATGAAGAGGTAAGATGTTAAATGAGTCCAGATAGTTTTTGATCTGAGAGTTTATCAGTTTTTCTAGAACCTTGGCTAAGATGCAGAGTTTAGAGATCGGTCGATAATTGTTCAATGAGGTGGGGTCACCTCCCTTCAGCAAAGGAAGAACAAAGGCTGTTTTCCAAGCATCCGGAATGGTGTTTTGGCTTATGGACAGATTAAAGATGTGGGTCACAGGGACTGTGATGATATGAGCAGCCAGCCTTAAGAAATAAGGTGGAAGTTCATCTGGACCTGCAGATTTTTTTGGATCAAGATCATTTAACAGTTTATTTACCTCACTGACTGAGAACGGAGAAAAAGAGAAGGTGTGATTAACAGATGGTTGACTTGTAGGAGGGATTTGATTTGTAGAAGTTTGATTATTAGATAAAGTGGCTGATTTTCCGTTTGTAACTGTGTCAAATAATGAACTAGAAGCAACAAAATGTTTATTGAAACAGTTCAGGATCTCGTGCTTATTTGACACAGGGACAGAGTCAACAAGAAATTGTGATGGGAGGTCAGATGATTGGGGGGTGCCTGAGAGAGATTTGATGGTTTTCATACCACATACCTTTCTCACACTTACCTATAGTTAATTGTTACAGGTCCCGAGTGTCAGGACTACTGCAACAGTGATGACACACCATCTGAAGAATAATAAAATTAGGAGTCAAAGATGACGACCATTGTTTCTCCGTTTAGATCCAGAAAGCATGTTTATTTATAGGATTTGTTAACAAACCAATATTTTACAGTGTACCTGTACGGTATTAATGATTTACAAACCTGGTTTCCTTCTTTTACCAGTGTTACAGTAATTAACCTTTTCACATTTTCACCCTTCACTTAGATGAAGACAATATGTCAAATACTGCATCTAGCTCTATATTTACTGATATAAGCATTTAAAATGTACACTGACTTTAACTGAACACCGATCAAAGGCTCTACTTCACTTAGCTGTATATTTACTGATCTAAGCATTAAAATATACACTGACTTTAACTGAACACCGATCAAAAATAAAATGACAAGACTTACAAAACAAATGCAGAATCTAACCTTGTTCCACCTTTAACCTCAGTTCCCACACTTGGTCTGAATATCATTCAAACAAAACAAAAGTGAAACTCAAAACCCAGAGTTAGTAAGATATCACATCCTTCTATTCACTTTCCCTCGCGAGACCTTCCCAGCGCGAGCTGGCATCCTGCCAGATTTAACGTGACTGTTTAAGCTTGCGACTACTACACAGAAACCGCCACACAGTGATATGTGCTGTTCACATAAGAGGTAAACCTCTTACATCGTAGTTGTGATGTGTTTTCACCATGTACTGACCTGAAGAATAATAAAAGTAGGAGTCAAAGATGACGACCATTGTTTCTCCGTTTAGATCCAGAAAGCATGTGAAGCCGTCCGTCCCCAAAACCAACCTGGAAGCAACGCACCCCCCCAAAACAAAGGTTCCGCTTCGTCATCACCGCTCCTCAGAAAAAGATACAAGATACAAGATACAAGATAGGTTTATTGACATTGCATCAATTTTCACCGATACAGCGTAAGTATGTAATTACAGTCATCCAGGAGAGAGATTAGTGTAACAAGCTGCAGCTGAACAAAACATATTTTATCGATATGTTCTTAGCGCGGCCTACCCATCTGTCCCCAGATGAAGGTCAAAGATAGGAAAACAGGATAAGACACGAGGTTTACAGCGTTGATATTAAAAAAAGATGAATCACGTTTTGTCTTCAAGACACCGCGTGATCCAGTAAAAACCATATCAAATAAAGCACATTTAGTTACAGGACAAGATGCATTTATGACGGCAGGCGGGAGGAAACAGTCTGTGTGTAACAATTCTAGATAAGAAACAGTTCGCTGGTCTCAGAGCTCGGCTCAAACCAAGAATGCACACAGAAACCTCTCGGGGGAGGGGTAGGGGGGCAGCGGGTTCTTCAGCTCCCAGTCTAGGAGAAGATTTGTAGCCTTCAACAGTCCAAGGCCAGAGGCCAGATTAGATTAGTTGCTTTATTTTCCAGTCAGACCACAGTGTTCTTTTACTGCGGTCTTTAAGTCCAGGTTCTGTTTTCTGGGTCCAAATCGCCGAATTCGTGTCAGGTTCCGAGCAAAAAGATCCTTCCGTATGTGCCCCTGTTTGAATCCGAGCGGCTGTAAACGAGTCCACAGTTCACACTGCAGGTCCGCGGCAGCCACCGCTTCTCTCACCGTGTGACACAGCCCGCACAACAGCTGGGAAGGTCCTTCATAGCCTGGATCAAAGCATTTTCGCTGAGCGGAGGTCCTCGTCAGCACGCCAATCGCCGCGGTCCCCCTCAGCCCTTCAGTGGCATGAGCCACCAGTGTCCCAATAAATCACAGAGATTCCACGTCCCCGACAGAAAGAGCGGACAGCTGCATTAGCCTGCTCATAGAGTCCATAATGCAGCTCACCGCCTGCATGTCGATAGGGCGCCCTGGCTCTCCCTGGCCGGTGCGCTTCGCAGAAATTTTTGTTGTCGATAGAATCGATAAGTGAAATAGCCCAGAAGACAGTCCACGCACATAATTCCATTCCAAATTGGTTCGAGCGAGCGCTGAAGAGTTATAGACGAGACAAATCCTAGGGGGCCAGATGAGCCGCCAGCGTGTCCTTCATCTGTAGCACGTTGGCGATTCCTGCTGCCTCCATTCCGGCGACGTCGAGGAACTGAGAGAGCGGCAGAAGCATGGGAGCTCTGGGTTCGGCCCACTTGCAGGTCAGTTCTGTGAGAAAATCAGGGAAAATCGGTATCCTATGTCTCATGGTCGACTGCTCCTTCGCGTAAAAACACTATAAAAATGCAGGCACACTAACCTGCCGAACCGCAAACAAAATATATATTTGAAAATAGGATCAGCTGCACATGGAAATACTTTACACTCATAAGAAAACCAAATATTGTGGTGACATTCTCAGGTGCACCACATAATACTTTGAAATAATGTACTTACCACTTACTGTATAAGCATTATGGACCTGCAATTCACACTAAACAAAAGACGATTCCAACAGAAACAAAACTGTAGATCATAAAAATTGACTCACTGCATAGAACAGATGAATCACTTGCAGTGAACGTGATATCTGGGAGTGTGTACACAAAAACATTGTCTGAATGAGGTCCATGTTATTGTATTCATATACTGTGATTTAGTGAGTTCATTGAAGTTATTTTGTACTGGCTGATCTGCATATCACTGTTTTAACAAAGCAAAAATAAAAAGGCAACGGTTGAAACTAAGGAGCCTTGTTGCCTTCTTAAGCTGAGCATTCAGAAAAACGTTACACTCACTATTTTTGATCTTATTTCAAAGAACATAAAACTCCAAATTTGATTACTATTTGTTGATGGGCAGCACGGTGGCACAACTGGTAGAGCTGCTGCCTCTCAGCGAGAAGGTTGCCGGTTCAAATCCCGGTCCGGGGCCTTTCTGGGTGGAGTTTGCATGTTCTCCCCGTGCATGCGTGGGTTTCCTCCGGGTACTCCGGTTTCCTCCCACAGACCAAAAAACATGCTTGTTAGGCTGATTGGTGACTCTAAATTGACCCTAGGTGTGAGTGTGAGAATGGATGGTTGTTTGGTGTGAGTGAGACAGGTTCCTCTTGTAAATGAGTCCCCGTGACTCAACGAGGCTAGCCTGTATAAATAAAGGTTGAATGAATGAATGAATGAATGAATGATAATGGTAATTAACCAAAGCTAGTGAAATTGTGAGTAGGTCTGTTTGAAACATATTCCTGTCATCAAATCTCAGCTAACAGTCATTGCTGGCTGAACACCGGTAGCTAACATTTGTTGTCATTTCGCTGGTGGGCATAAATACAGTACAGTAATATTACATTCACAAAATACTAAAAATAATATGTTCATCTTACCTGTGAAAAGTTATCCCCCGGTCCCTGACATCAATAGTGTTCCGATTTGAACACGAATAAACCGAGCAGTGGTGAGGCATTTTCTGTTAAGTTTGTATGCAGCAAAGTGGGCAGCACAACTGGTAGAGCTGCTGCCTCTCAGCGAGCAGGTCCCCGGTTCAAATCCCGGTCCGGGGCCTTTCTGGGTGGAGTTTGCATGTTCTCTCCGTGCATGCGTGGGTTTCCTCCGGGTACTCCGGTTTCCTCCCACAGACCAAAAAACATGCTTGTTAGGCTGATTGGTGACTCTAAATTGACCCTAGGTGTGAGTGTGAGAGTGGATGGTTGTTTGGTGTGAGTGAGACAGGTCCCTCTTGTAAATGAGTCCCCGTGACTCAACGAGGCTAGCCTGTATAAATAAAGGTTGAATGAAAAGTACGAAGGTGACAGCGCCAAGATGGCTGCCCTAAATCCTGCGCCGGAGCGGGCTATCAGTCTACCTACCTCTATGGGGAGACCTGCCAGCTTACCACGTACACCCCCCCCCCCCCAACCCATCAGCCTAATCAGGCATCTTTCTCTACTGCTACATAAAGTTGAATGTTAAATGATAATAAAGAAATATGTTAAGAAAATATGGCAGGAAAACTGGGACATTACTGATACAGGAAGACATTCACACAACATTCATAAAAAGGTAGGATATACAATGAAAGCAGGAAGAAACAGGAACTTACTCGCATTAAAACAGGACACAGGCCTTAATAAATCTCTTAAAATAATTGTAGGCTAAAGCATGCAACAGGACTATGTGACAAGTGCACCAGTAATTTCCCTGAAACGGTTCAGCATGTCTTTATGGAATGTCCAGGGTATGAAACAGAAAGAATGCATTTCTAAAAAGAAATAAATAAAATTAACATTAAATTTACAATTAGGGATGTTTCATTTCACATGTTACTTCTCATATTTGCACTAATGTTTGTACTGTATTACATTACTGCCTATAGTCATACTACTGTTTACATTCACTGTTTACATTTATTAATACGGTTTACATTTATTACTACTGTTTTACATTTATCACTAATGTTTACATTTACACTACTTTTGTATCTACACTACTGCTGATACAGTATTCTCTGACTAGCCTTATCTAAGGATGCCAAATGTGCCTTATGTGCCTTACTGCATATGCCACTTTGCCTCTATACCAACATCAACTACCTCATACATATACTGTGTACATTAACTCATATGCTGCTGTGCCACTCTTTGCAAATGTCAATGCTAGAACCTTCAGTTTATTTTATAGATATACTTTTTATACTACTATGCAAAAACTCAGGACAGTATTACACTTTTATTATTTCATTTTATGCTTATGTTCATTGGGTGTTTGGTGTTTTAGGGGTGTTTGGTGTTTCAGTCAGTGTTGGTGTAAATTTTCATACTTTTATACTACAGTACTATGAAAAAACTCAGGACAATGTTACACTTTTTCTATTTTATGCTTATGTTTATTAAATGTTTTAGTGTTTAGATGGTTACTGTTGCACCGAGGGACTGAGAGAAACGCAATTTCAATCCTGTGTATGTCCTGTACATACTGCAGTTCTGACAATAAAGTTGACTTTGACTTTGTTTTTAGTAGTGATATATCAGTAAAGTTAAAGATCAAGTTATTTTCTTGAAAAATACAAACTTAATAGACAGAATTTAGTTGAGTTATTAAATTAATTGTACAGTAGGCTACATGTACTGTACAGTATTAGTTTTTTTTCTTTCTTTTTGTCTGTTTATCTCTTGTCCACACTCCAGCTAAGTAGGTGTCGGTAATGCACCTTACAGTCTGCCAACCGCCATGAAACAAAACAGGAAGAAGAAGAGGGCTCATTAGTTGCCACCAGACATTAATACGTATTATTGTCTATGGTTCTCACCATAGATATTATATAAATATTATATAAACAGTAAATATTTATATAATATAATATATTAAAAATAATAATAAAATAATATAATAAAAGATCTGAAGCTCTCAATAAGTATTTATATAATATCTATGGTTCTCACCCTTACTGACGCCACAAAGCTGTGAGTGCCTGTTAGACGCTATTCAACAATAGCGTGACTATAGTGCATACTTGTTGTCATAGATATTGCTGTTTTGATTATGACGGGTATACGACAATTTCCTTCAAAATACGACAATTTTACGTCTCTAGTACGATAATCCTACATTTGTCACCTGGCAACACTGCTTTATCAAATCAGCTAGCTCAGCTGCTAACCTGTGATGCAGCAGATATTCAGCTGATTCTGACCCGAAACATTCTGTTTTCATAAAGCTGGACAGTTTGGACTCATGTGCAAGCCGGTACTGTACTACAGTCTTTTTTTTAACCTACTAGTAAAGTGTCATGTTGTGTTTGGTGCTTTAACTTGTGTTGCATGAGGAAGCTAGCTTAACGTTAGCATGACGGTTGGTCCAGACTCATCAGTTTTTTTGTTCCGTGTTTTGAACCGAACCGAACCCACGGTGGATGAGCAGGACGATGTCTGGTAGCAGTCACATTAAACTGCTAGCTGCTGCTCACCCGTGGCTCTGAGTCTAGTTGGACCGAGTCACGGCTCGGTACCGACCAGAACTGAGCCGACATGATTCCAGAGGCTTCAAAACTATTAACTGTAGACAGCGACGATGGGGAAATCATTTAATAAATCTGTGTAACAAAACGTGTTGATACAAGATACAGATTGTTCTAAGAGCTGAGAACTGACTACACCTTCTCATTAGTTTAAATTGAAGAATAATAAAATAATAACATTAAGGCTAATGTCCTGTTTCAGTCCTAATCAATAAAGGCACTTGTTTCATTATCGCCCACCACCAAAGCAGGGGATCATGTTTTTGCATGTTTGTTTGTATATTTCATAAACCACTGACAGATTTGATTTGAGATTTGAAATCTCAATGTAGTCTACATATCCCATAATAATCCAGGTAGAAACATCTAACAAAGCTAGGCATTCAGACCAAACAGCGTTTCAACGGCAGGAGCGTCCAGCTTACATGCAAAGTCAATGGGGGACGCGCTTCCAGCCACGTCTTGGCGTCGGGCGTCACGTCGCGTGCGTGTTGAGCGTGCTGGAAAGCGTTTTCCGTGCACGTGAACCGGCTTCAGCCTCCAAACCACGCATTCAACATGCTGAAGATTTCGCTGTTCAACTTTCAAACGCCGCTCAACTCTCCCTGATTGGTTGGTGTGTCAACCAATCAGGGAGAGTCGGGGGGAGAAGAGAGGGGGTCAGGGGGAGAGTCCCTATGTGACGCGGAAACCAGTGACGCGGAAATGATTGCGCAACTATGTGACGTATTGTTTGTGGGACACAGAAAAAACCCGCGGAGTCATGGACTATGGAAGAGAAACTCATTGTAGCTGTGTGTTCGCGACAATTCCTTCACGACCAGTCAAGTCTGCTCCACAGAGACAGAGATAAAAAGCTCCTCGCCTGGCGGAGTGAGGACTCGGTATACCGGTAAGCTCCTCCCACACACCCCGCAGCAGTTTCGCTTCTGGCGTTCTGGTCCAAGTAGGTCTGGACACCAAGTGCGTCCACTTGCGTGCGTGACGAGCTTTTTGGAAGTTGAAACGCTGTTCGGTCTGAATGTACCATGAGTCAGGTCCTCTGGATGGATTCCTCTTGCTGAAAGGTTTCGTCTTTCATCCGAAATACTTCTTCAGTCTGAGGAGTTGCAACAAACTCAGTCTTATAAAAAGCACCTTCTCATGTGGATCAACCAGTTTGTTGTTGACATCCAGAATCAGCTGCTCACATGATCAAGGAGGACCATCAACCTAACGATGGATCGTTAGCACCCCGATGGTTGTTTGCTATTCACAGAGGACTGAGTGATACTAGCAATACATAGTTCCCACACACGTGACGAGTATTGCGCAATACCGGGTTTTTCGCCACTCGTAAAGGCAGACATGGCGGACAAACAGACTCGAGCTACCACAGCTAAATACATTACTAGCTTGACCAAGGCACAAGAGCAAAATAGCAGTGGTCGGAGTTGAATGAGTTGGAGAAAGAAATCATGGCAGACGAAGCGGACAACTTGTCACCAAGAAGTTACTCTGATATCATTAATTATTTAATTACTACGAGGAGTGCACAACGAGGAGCTTCACAGCTTTAAATCCAAAAAAGATGTGTAAACTGTCTCAATCATATCTAACCAGCTAAATAACGGTTTAACTAAAATAACACACAGCCAACAAACAGTCCAGGCTCAACACGGACCAGGACCAGCACTTTGAGTGTTACCGTGTTGGAAGTTAGAATGTAGCGTTAGCGACATGCTAAGCTAACCACAGCAGCAGACGGTGCTGAATCATGAAAAGAAAAGAAAAACGGCTCCAACACACAGACAGTTGTACTCTAACATTGTTCTAACATTGTTTCACAAAATGATTTATGTAGAATATTTTGTTTACCGGACAAAAGCACAACGTCTTCAGAGCAGATCCGAGCCAGACTTAGAGAGAGATAGGGCTGCTGTCAGCTCCTCCGATGGAGATAAATCTTCACGTTTACTTATTGGGATTAAGTGAAACCTGCGCTCTGCCCAAACGTCTACCCGACTGGAACACCCACTGACCCAACACGAAGTAACCATTGCAATTAATTAGAAATAAACAAAAAAAAAAACAACGTGAAAAATACACAGCCAGTAGACTGCGCTGTAACTGCTGCTCTCTTAGCATTCCGCCTCTACGCATGAGGGTCTACCTGGAAATTCCACAGATGTTACGTCACATGGGAACTATGTATAACAGCATTGTAAGAGGGGGACAGTTGAACCCGGAGGCCTCCACCTCTGTTTAATGATGGGTGGTTTCTTTTCACAAAGATGGCCTCCTTTACTCCTCTCTCAAACCATTGTTCCTCTCTATCAAGGATGTGAACATCTTCATCCCTGAAAGAGTGACCTCTGTCCTGGAGATGAGTGTAGACCATCAGACTGAGCTGAATACAGCATCTCAGACTGAGGAAGTCTTACAGACGAAAGACGAAACGTTTCTAGTTATTGTTTTTTTTTTTTGAATGTCCAGAGGACTAGACTTTTTTTTTTTCATTCATTCATTCAACCTTTATTTATACAGGCTAGCCTCGTTGAGCCACGGGGACTCATTTACAAGAGGGACCTGTCTCACTCACACCCAGGCTGTGTCTCAATTCAGGGGCTGCATCCTCATGAGGACCCAGCCTAGCTGGGCCGAGTAGGCCACGCACTCACAAGACCGGGTGGGCTGAGCGAAACTGCTGAAATGGGACGGTCTAGCCTTCAGGTTTGCCGGCCTTGAAGTGGGTGGGGCGTTCTCTTGAAGTGGGTGGGAAGTTCTTGTGTGCCGCTTGGTGTGTGTGGAAAGAGAAGGGATGCCGCTAAAATATATTAGTTAGCTGAATACATGTATATATATTAGTGTTTCTGAGTTTACTGTTTGTTAAGAACTGATTACAAATCAGCTTATAAGGGGCGATCTGTTAAAACCCAGAGTGGACCTACGAAAAGCAAGTTGTCCAGTAGCTCAATTGGTTAATCAACCTGCGGTTGGCGCAGAGATACTTTTCTCGAAGCTGGTTCGAATCTCACTCGGTACGGTTAAAACTTATTTTACGTTTGTCTTTTATTGGATAAAAAAATGAGGACTGAGATTAAAAGGAAGGAGTTTGTGAAACTCCTTCTTTTTTTTATCCAATAAAAGACAAACGTAAAATAAGTTTTAACCGTACCGAGTGAGATTCGAACCAGCTTCGAGAAAAGTATCTCTGCGCCAACCGCAGGTTGATTAACCAGTTGAGCTACTCGACAACTTGCCTTTCGCAGGTCCACTCTGGGTTTTAAAAGATTGCCCCTCAGAAAATCCTTGCTACGCACGTGTAAAATAATCTGATTTGTAATCAGTTCTTCAAAAACAGTAAACTCAGAAACACTAATATACTGTATATTCAGCTAACACATTTTTTTTGTCGTTTCTGTAGTTAAATTTTAATGAGATATATTCGAGCTGAGGTTGTTTGAGATGACTAAATAAAGGTTGAATGAATATTCGCGCTGAGGTTGTTGTTAGAACGAGCTGATGACTCAACAACATGCAGCAGCCCGACCCTGCACGCAGAAAGTCCCCCCCCCCCCCCGCGAAATCTCTGCTGGCGCTATGAATTCTGGGATAGCCTCCGTCTTGAAGGATTCACGAATGCATCCTTCGATTTCGGCAGGAAGTAGGCCGCATTCCTCGGCCGCATGAGGAGGAGTCTTCGAATTGGGACAGTCCTCCGCGCGGGGCAATGACGTATGCGGCCGACAAATGCGCACTCATGAGGATGCAGCCCCTGAATTGAGACACAGCCATTGTTTTAGAAACTGATGGTCCTCCATTTTGAGAACTCAACTCAACAGTTTTGATACACGTCAACAAGGTGCTACCTAATAAGACAGACGCAGTATTTTGGATGAAAGATGAAACATTTTCTTCCAAAAAAGAAACTATCTAAATTACATTATTTGATTTTTTGTGTGTGATTTATTTACCTGGATGATTGAGTCTACTTACTCTTTTTCTTACAATAATTAGAGTTTTTATTAAACAAAGGTGTCGTCGTTATGTTCATTTTATTCCACGGCTGACGTGTGCAGGCTTACACACGTGAGTAAAGCCTAATTTTACACCAGCATTACGTGCTTCGTGAATTCAGAGTATCTCAGCAGCAGTGAGCACCACCCAAACGGTCTTGATGGTTGTGCTTGAGCACTAGCATGTTCTGCTGAAGGTGAGGAAAGTGCAGGGAAAATGGAAGATAAGAACTTACATGAGATCAAAAAGTTTTTCAAGTACTAGCCACTTTTACTCATTCAGAAATCCAATACATTACAAGTAGATTAACAGAAATGTTTCTGTTTGAATTATTGCTGGCACATTTGGGCTGTATTGTTTTGTCCACAGTATTCATTTGCATTATATATATATATTTCTAGATGTGCTCCTTTCCATTCATTTTTATGGTCTCTGATGTGGAAACAAAAAGTTAGATTTTAAATTGCAAACTTAGCACCTGATGTGAGTGGAGAGTCTGAGAGGAGAGTGAAGAAAGAATGGCCACTTATAAATAGCAGTAGTCTCTCCAGGACGGCAGGTTTTTAATTAACAATAGAGTGTCTGATAATCCACTGTTAATCCAAAAGAGAAGAGGGAGGAGAGCTGGGAAGAAGGGAAAATTGTCAGCTGTTTGATGTTAGGACTACAAGTCCCTTCTGGCCTTTCCCCCTGTTTGCTTCTGAGCTGCTCTGTGATGTAATATCCATAGCCCAAATGTATTTATGTAGTGAATGTGCTATGCTCCATATTTTGTGATTCACTTTGTCTCTTACTAACCACTGTCTGTTCCCATTAGTGTGAATGTGTGTGTGCTGCTCCTCTTAAACTGACAAGGATTCTCAGTGCTTGTGTGTGGCACTAGTGGGTAGGCGCTGTTTGTTGAAAACCAGCAGACTGAGGGCCTTGTTGGAGCTGGGAGGGACTATCTGGTTTAAGCCCTAAGCCTGTTGAAATGTCTGATCCACTGGGGAAACACTGGGAAAAATCAAGCCTTCTTCGCCCTCAAAAGGAAATGGTTATTTTAAAACATTCTGAGCTTAAAGGCAAAGGGGTGTAAGATTGGTCTCTTTTAGGCAATTGTTTATGTTTATGTTTTGTTTATTAAATTTGTTCATTTTTTTTTTACAAAAGAAACAATACAAGACAATCCCATAAATGATAATGTACAAAATATAAAAAAAATGAAAGGTAGCAGAAAGAAGAATAAATCTTATTATATCTGCCCCTTTTTTCCAACAATCAGATTAAACAATAATAATCTTCAACCAACAGTACAAAATGACTAACTCTTTCTAATTTTCTAACTAATACAATGTAAATAATATATATAATATAAATAATATATATATAAAATTGTAACAATTGAAACAAAAACATTGTTTGCACCTGATGTGAAATCAACTGATAAAAGTTTATTTTATGTACTGTGCTCACAAGATAAAGCAGAATGACATTTGTAGTCATAAACTAAAAATAAATGATTTGGGTACCATATTTTTGCCATATAGGTCACAGGTTTTCTTTTTTGTGTGTGTGTTTTTTTTTTTGTGTGTGCATAATTTGCATGCCCTGTGATTTATAGGCCGAAGCCACATATTTATGGCTTTTTTCCCATATTTAAAAACCAATTTTGGCTGAGAAATGACAGTTTGCATTCATACTGACTGAAAAAATGGAACGCTACCATTTTCAGCCACTAGAAGGAAATCGAGTAGTAAGGCATGCCATTGTATCATGTAATAGGTAAAAGTGGCTATTAATGACACAGTCGGCTTGCCATACTATGCCACCGTTGTCTGCCTGGAGCAACCGAATCAGCTTCATTTTGCTGCACCGCCCCGGTGAAATGCAGCTGATTTGACTGTCAAAGTGTATTTATTAATTAAAATTTCAGCTGAGACACACCTTTACTATAATTTCAAGCAAACAAATAATTGTTTTTAAGTGTTCATCTTGTTCAATTCTAGTCTTCCCGTACACGCTCCCGTGGCCGCCATTTGGCAGCCCGTCAATTTTTGGCACAACACTGGCCCACATTTCCGGGTTGTCAGCAGTGACGCGTAATAGATGCAACGTATATGACAAAGCAACTTATTTATGGATTTTTCCACTTTATTAGACATATTTGGACTGATGCGGTTTATAGGGCGGTGCAACGTGTACGGTGGAAAGTATGGTAATTTTGTCAAGTTCCAGTAACTCATGAGTGCAAGGATAAGAGTTGGAATATTTTTTTTCCTTTTAATTAATATTTTTATTCCTTTTACTTGTTTGTTTCCTTATTACTTTTTAAAGTTAAATGTTTTTGGTGGCCAGGTTTGATTTAAATCATTACTGGACAGAGAAATTAAATGGTTCCTGCAAGAAGATCCTCTCATCCACCATGTCTTAAAATCAAAGAGCAACTACAAATCAAATTTTACTTGGCACAAGATTTGTTAAATTCATCTCAAGGTGTTGAGATCGCTGGGCTGCAGCGACAGTGATTTAGTACATTTCACTGGTTTTCTCAGGGAAAGGGGAACATTGTCCAAACTACGTCTGTATGAGAGTAAGAACTGAGTTTCAGTTTTCCGCTCTGAAAAAGGACAAGCTCCAAAAATACAGTACATTAAATAATAAAATAACCCCCCTCAATACTGAGTGGTATACATCAGATTTCTGCTTTCCCATCAAACTAGTAAAGTACGGTAAAAGTACAAGCAAGACCAAATCTTTAAATCAGTATAAAATATAAGACTACTAAAATTGTGTATGATACAAAACAAGATGTGAATTAAAAATGCACTTACTAACTTTCATTTTCCTTTTTGTATTTCTTGACATTTCAGGGCAGAGCCTTGGCTACGGCTTCGTGAACTACATCGACCCAAAGGATGCAGAGAAAGCCATCAACACATTAAACGGACTCAGACTTCAGACGAAAACAATCAAGGTAATCAGCGCTGCATTTGTTCATTTACATTTCAAATAAACAGGTTTGCAAAGGAAAAAAATAACACCATTTTATTTGGTGCCTCAGTAAGTTATAGAGGTCATGTTGATTTAAAAAGCTGCTTTCTTCTGTTTGAGAGGCCTTTCAGTTAGAGACGCTGTTATGGAATGTGCCGGAGGATGAGATTAGATTAATATGCTTGAGCCATAGGAATGAAAAGACCAAAATCCAAAAGCCCGTTAAACAGCTTGTGACTGTGGCTGATACGCTATTTACTTTTCTAAATGTACAAATGCATAAGGTAAAATAGCATATACTGTATATACATTTATAGTGAAAGGAAAGATTTTTTTTTTCATTTTCACAAATTAGTGAGGTCTCGGGAATTACTTTATTAATTTTATTGCATGCTTAATTATTTTAGCAGCATGACTAATAGCCAGGATTAGTTGTTGTTCATGAAGTAAGATTAATATATCTCATTCAAATTAATCTGAAGACTTAAAAAAATAATCCCCACATGTATTTAATTGGCAGATGTTTTACAACATATGCATCTTGTTTATCAAAATTTCCATCTCTTATCTGGTGCTGTCATCCTCTCTTGTCTCTGGATGCATTGCTATTAAAACAGGCTGTAATTTGTTGTTCCGTGGCAATCCCTGGCTTCTTGATGTCTGTCATCCAACTTAATCTGATCTAGTCCAGTCTAATGTAATCTAATAGGATGGGATTATCTTGTTTGCATGTGTTGAAACCTACGGCAAATCCCTCCATTCCCTAGAGAGTTTAAACTGTTTGGTTTGGCTTTGATTAACATGGCATTCCATCTCTGAGGTAAAAGGTCAAATTATTTAATGTGTTTATAAATGGATGGTGGAAATGTGTGTATTTGTAAAATGGTATGTAATATTAACACTTTTGAGCCAGAAATTTTTGGACATTAGGGTAATGTCAGCATATAAACATAAACTGGAATATTCACACATTTAAAGTACAGTCCATCTGGACATTCATTCATTTTATATACTCCTGTGCTCCTGATCGTGGCCTGTCATTGGGAGAAAGGCAAGGACACCATGGACAGATCATCAGAGGGCCACCTAAAAAGGATTGAGAGTGACAACCATTTACACCCTCACTCAAACATAAGGACAATCTAGATGTGCAATTAATCTAACATACATGGTTTTGGATTGTGGAAGGAAATCAGATTAACCAGAGAAAACTCACACATCCAAAAAGGCTCATATGGGAGTAGAATAGAACCTGCAACCTTTTTACTGTTAGGAAACAGTTCTGACCAACTGCCCCACCATGCTGTAAGTCAGAACTGTTAAAAAAAACTATTTTAAAACAGATTATAAACAGTTCTGTAAAAAGTTTATGAACAAACAGCCTACCTGTTGTAGATGGCACTTTATTTCTCCAAATTATTCAGACTGTAGCTGACAAGTGGACATCAAGTGTTCTGACAAGCTAGTGGCTAGTCTCTGTGTAGTCATTCATTCAACCTTTATTAAAGAACAATGTGGATTGTTGCTGTCTTAAAACAACTGCAAATTTTTACATTTTCATAGTCATTCATGTGAACTCCTCTAAAAACGTTTTCACTCCCATGGATTTCACATTATAGTAGTCACTCAATTATTAGGAGCCAAGATGGTGTAGTGGCAGGGCTTTTGACTTTGGACCCGAAGGACGCGGGTTCGCGCCCCGGCCACTACACATCTTGGGGTGTCTATGAGTGCACATCTAATTCTCCAGCTCCCCGAGCGCGACTACGCTGCTCGCTGCACCACCTGGTGGTGGTTGGGTTAAATGCAGAAGACCAATTTCGTCTGTCAAGTATGGGAGACATACACAGATGACAAATTATTATTATTATTGCAGGGATTATGTTCCAAACACCCCCGTGATAGGTGAAAAACTGTCAAGTAGGAATAGTAGCATGCCCTCTCCGGGTCGGGGAGGAGGTCCTGCCCCAAGTGGAGGAGTTTACGTATCTCGGGATCTTGTTCACGAATGAGGGAAAACTGGAGCGTGAGATCGATAGGCGGATAGGTGCAGTGTCCGTAGTGAAGCGGGCGCTGTACCGGTCTGTCGTGGTGAAGAGAGAGCTGAGTCAAAAGGCAAAGCTCTCAATTTACCGATCGATCTACGTTCCCACCCTCATCTATGGTCATGAGCTTTGGGTTATGACCGAAAGAACAAGATCTCGGATACAAGCGGCTGAAATGAGTTTTCTCCGCAGGGTGTCTGGACTCTCCCTTAGAGATAGGGTGAGAAGCTCAGTCATCCGGGAGGGACTCGGAGTAGAGCCGCTGCTTCTCCACATCGAGAGGAGCCAGTTGAGGTGGCTCGGGCATCTGGTTAGGATGCCTCCTGGACGCCTCCCTGGTGAGGTGTTCCGGGCATGTCCCACCGGGAGGAGACCCAGAGGAAGACCCAGGACGCGCTGGAGGGACTATGTTTCTCGGCTGGCCTGGGAACGCCTTGGGATTCCCCCGGAGGAGCTGCTCCAAGTGGCTGGGGAGAGGGAAGTCTGGGCCTCCCTACTTAGGCTGCTACCCCCGCGACCCGACCCCGGATAAGCGGAAGAAGATGGATGGATGGATGGATGGATATA
>JBBPBX010011171.1:0-25827 GCA_038048925.1 Garcialebias charrua | reverse complement strand
TACAGTATATATATAAGACTTTATAAACTCTTCCCACGCTCTTGCAATGTTCTAAACTCTTAAACCTACATAATATTAAAAGCATACTGTACATATATGTACTGTATAGGACTGCAAAATTGTATATGGGTACTCACCAGTGAATATACAAAACCTTTAAGGATGAGTTCAGCTTCAGGATTATTTGTGACTTTCCTGCCAGTTCTATGAGCTTAATAGATAGATTGTTACACTGACTTTGCATGGCAAAACTACAGTATTTGTACCACATCCAGTTTCTCCGCTAGTGTGTGCCACGTCCATTGCTGTACTTTGAATTTCGGCAGAAAACAGCGGCCTGAAGCAATGTTTGCGTCTAATAATAATAAGTGCTATGTGTTGTCATCATTGTATGTTCCCATACAAAGGCAAAATTGGTTCTCTGCATTTAACCCATCACACTTGAGATACACCCAGTTGGAGCTGCGGGGAGCTATGTAAGTGCCTGGGGAGCAATTAGGGATTAGGTGTCTTGCTCAGAGACACCACGACATGTGGGAATGGCTGGGGATGAAACCCGGGACTTTCAGGTCCCAAATTGGCTGCCTGCCTCTACCCCATCTCAGTCCCATCTTGTCCAGATGATCTGACTGCACTTTGTAAGATTTTTTTATTTTAGTGTAGTTCTTTTGACTTGTGTTACAGTATAGGCTAGCCGAAAGAAAACTACAAAATGGTGGCGCATTAACTTTCTATCCTGTACCATCATTACGTGAGTAATATTAAAGTTTACAATTGCGTGTCGTGTACAATCTTACGCTGAAAACCTGCGAAAGAGTGAGTCCGCAAATGTCAAACCGCGACGTATTGAGCGACTTGTTTATTCTGACAGAAATGTTATGGTTTTTAGTCCAGAGGTGTCCCAGTCTGCACTTGCAGGCTAGCTGCTGTTGTCACTATTTTGGATTTCAAATAACCACCAAATTCCATGTAAATAACAGTTATGCAAAATTGATGATAATGTATGGGTTAATTAAAAAAAATGTTTAAATGTCTCACTATTAAACAATGTGATTGGAGTTATTTTGAGATGGCAGCAATCCATTTTGGTCCTCACTCAACTCAGACATGCTGATCAGTCCTGTCAGAGTCTGTCTTCAACAGGTAATGCAGAAGTCCCTCGTTTATCACGGGGGATCCGTTACGCAGAAGCCCCATGATAAACGAACCGCGAAGTAGCGAGAGACTACTGTATATTAATTTTTCACAGTCTTTCCATATGCCCCACTTTAAAAATCTGAACTTTCATATCAATGTAAGCAATTTAATTTAGACTTAAATATAATAATAATAAAAATTAAAAAAGTGCATGTAATTGGCATCCCTTGGTCACAGTGTTAAGTGTTGTGTCAAACTGCAGCATTCACTAAAAACAGGCATCGGTATTTAAAAATGGAAGCAAACGATTGTTTCGGTGCATCAGTCGGAGTTAACAGATTTTCTGTTTCACACTCATGACACAAGATCCTGCCTCAAGTTGTTTGAGATAAAAGAGGTCTTTGTCATGACAGAAGACAACACAACATATCTGTCTGACACTGTCACTCTTTCACACTTAATTTCCTTCCTCCCACTACTCTCTTTTCCCTTGATTTCTCTCCCAACAACAGGCTGAAACCCCTAAAGGCAACAAGGTTAATTAAAAAGCAGCACAGTAATTCTAAAATTAAGTTTTGTCGTTCCTCATGTCACACCCCTCCCACTCTCTGCCACTACACTTGTGAGGAAATGCTCATGCTGGCGGTTTACTTTCTCTAAGGCAATGTGTCTTTCCAAAGTGCCTTTGACTTGTTTTTTTTTTGCTGGTAACATTTCTTCAATCATGACACCTCCGATTTTGTCAGCGATGTGCTGTAGTGTGAGGGAAGCATCGCACGAAAGAAGCAGTGAGCTCACAGTGACACATATGTGCACAATCCGAGACACATTCATCCAGCACGTGCTCATGATTACTTTCATCTTCACACTTAGTTTTTCCTTAACTTTTCCTGCACACAAGCACACACTCCTGTTTCACACATGCTTCACACCGCACAATACTGCTCACAGCTTGAGGGGGTGTTGATGGATTAGACATCTGCAGTTGGCTGACAAGG
Organism: Garcialebias charrua; assembly: GCA_038048925.1. NCBI lineage: Eukaryota > Metazoa > Chordata > Actinopteri > Cyprinodontiformes > Rivulidae > Garcialebias > Garcialebias charrua. The sequence goes on along the minus strand of JBBPBX010011171.1, from coordinate 23,692 downwards.
AGAAAAAAATGAGGGAGAGCTGTACGATGAAGAAAGGAAGAAAAGGAGGGGGAAACTCGGCACACTCGGGAAAGGTTTAGTTAGGCAGCATGCAGGAAAGAAGCAGAGGAAAAATAACCAGGCAGCGAAAGGGGAGAGAGCTGCAGGGGGTAAGAAGGAGATGGAGGCACTGAGCAGATAGGTTGAGGAGGAATATGTGTGAAAGAGAAGTGGTATTTGGGGAAAGCCAGTTGTTCCCAATCCTATTCTCTCACATGCAGGATTTCCATGTTGTTGCTTAAGGATGTGACTGCACATGCACTGTAAATTTGCCTGCCTTTAACCCTGCTTGATGACTTTTGTCTGCTTGTCAGAGGTAATGAAAGTAGGAAAATCTGCTTCAGTCAGCAGCTGTAGTAATGTGATTTATGCAATTTCACTGCTGCAAAATGGGTGTACATGTGAAGATGTTGTGGAAGTTCTCCGGTAGCACAGAATAATCGCTTCCTGCCAAGTGATGACTCCCACATATTGAGTCATTTCAGAAATCGTGCACCACCACAATAAAGTGGATTTGGTGGTCTAATGAAAATAAAATGATAATGTATATTTTTTTTCTTAGTTTTTGTTGTATTTTCCCCTCAGAATAGTGTGCAGTCTGAGTGAAGTGGGTTTTTTGTTTTAATTGTGAGTTGGTGTTTTCAAAGTGAAACCACTTGTGGTTCCTCCTCAGGGGAAACTTTTCTGCACTTCCTCCAGCAAACAACTGACTGAAGCACATAGTGTGTTATCTCTCTGGGGTTCTAAGCAGCCAAATCTTTTCCCAACAATCTTAATCCCCATGGCAAAAAAGAAAAATACAGTCTCATTTTCCTCCCTGTGGAGGCAATGATTCATATCCCTTCCCATTCACAACACACATGCAGAACCGATAATCCGTTTTTCATTTTAACCTCCTACAACTTAAATGGGTGATAAGTGCTCAATTTGTGTTTACAAGCTTTGGCGCTTGGTTTCTTTTTGCTCTGCAGGTGTCATATGCACGACCCAGCTCAGCCTCCATCCGTGATGCTAACCTGTATGTCAGCGGCCTGCCCAAGACGATGACCCAGAAGGACCTGGAGCAGCTCTTCTCCCAGTACGGACGCATCATCACCTCCCGCATCCTTGTCGACCAGGTCACAGGTATCCATGGGACAGCACCTACTTTAAACTGATTCAGTCACATAATGTATCGTCCATAAAATGCACATGAAAGTGTGTGAGAATAGCATCTTAGCAAAAAAGTTTTAAGGTTTTAGTCTTGAAATATCTTCATGTCACATTTTTTAACATTTCTTACTCTTCATAATGGCTGATACTGATGCCAGTTAGAGAAGAAATTAATTGGACTGACAATAATAAAAAATAAATTTAGAAATAAATGTAACTAGCTCTGACTGCAGACTTTAGGCGTCAAGATCTAGTTGCTCAGTTCAGACTGTGCTAGTAACATATAGCTTCTATGCTTTTAAAAAGCTCATCCATCTTGTAATGGCCACTGTTTTTAGAGGACTGCAACAATTGATGTCACTGACAAACTGTGCAAGAACATTTCCATAAAACCCCAACAGATTAAGTACAACAACACTTTGTTGCACCGTCAGCATCTCTGCACCTGAAATAAACGCACTGTCCTTTTATCTTTTAACTTTATATTTTCATATCAGTTTTTGCTTAAACTGCTCTCATGTTTTGAACTTCTGTACAAATAAATGCAATTTTATCTGTTAACATTTAGAAATGAACAGATGAGTCAAGCTGCAGTTATGAAATACCTGTGCATTGAAATTACTACTGTTAATTAAATGAAAAGTTTCCTTCTAAATATGCGTTTTCCACTTTCCCGTTCTATTTTCCCATAAGGTTTGGTTGAACTCCCAGATTTTGTAAATAGTGACTGTAGGTGCCTGTCTTCTCTGATATTTAATGAAACTTATAACCATTCAGCTTGTGGTGCTCAAAACACCAAAGCAATACAGCACATTTTAAAAACAAAAATCATTAATTGCTTACTATTAAAACCTTACCATATCCAGTTTGATGAAAACAATTTATTTTCATCACATTGAAACAGAGAGCTGTAACATTGAACATGTTCTCAGCTCAGATGTATCTTTATTCACAGTGCATGTTTTAAGTAAAAACAAACCAATGTTGTATCAGCATTAAAAATGGCATTTATAAACTAAGACATTTGGACATTTGGTTATCTGGGCTTTCAGTTCTCAGTCACATCCTCTTATAAATTTTTGGCTGCCATTACTTGAGGACTGATAAATGCAGGGAGGTGTTGGATGGATCATTGATGCAAACTTTGGCACCTGATAAAGTCAAGGCATTGCCTGGGGGTGCTCAACTCCTCTACAGATGGAATTATGAAGTCTCCTCCATGGCAACAAAGCCATTTTGCTTCAGATGGTATTTTTGGCATTTTTGGCAAAAATTACTAATAGCTCCTGCATGTTCTGGGTCTGGATGAAGATGCAGCAGTGAAGTATACTATCAGCTTTTGCTGTACTCCAATATGACCTGTCACAGGTTTTATATTTTGAAACCGGTTTAACTTTATTGTTCCTTTTTTAACTGCAGCTTGAGGTTGTGTCTTCCTTGAAGCCCAACTACTGTATTTTAGATTATAACAAGATTGCTTCTTATAATATAGCAAACAAGATTGCACACCTTCTTGTTTACATCCAACCATGCGGCCATGATCAGGAGTATTGTTTATCAGTTTCTTGTGCAGCAATGTGGTCAAAGATTTTAAAGACAAAGAGGAGATATATGGATTCAGTTAGAGAGGACACGGAGGTAGAGGACAGAGGATGCAGATGACAGAGATGGAGGAGGATGACTTTCTGTGGCAACTCTGAAGAGGGAAAAGCTGAAAGAAGAAGAATAAAAATACTAGATAGATTAGTCACACACAAAAAAAAGAAAGAAAAAAAAAACATTGATGTCGTTTGTTTGTTTGTTTTGTTTCTACAAGGACTTTTAGTACTGCCAGCTAAGTACCATCCATCCATTCAGTCATGTACAGTACTAAAACAAAACTTTTCTATTTTGAAGTTTTCTAACCTGTAGCGTTTCACAGACCAAGAAGAAATATACTGTCATGCTCAGTAGGTGGATCAGACCCAGCATGCAGACAGACTCTAAGAGCTCAAATAAACTCAACTTTGTTCTAATAAAACATGTAGCTGATGTAGCAGCTTCTAACAGAAAATTCAGAAGGAAACCTTCTTCTTCTGTCGGCTTTTCCCTCATCAGGGTTAGCAATAGTGAGTCATTCTCCTCTGTCTCCCTTTGTCTTCTGCATTCTCTGTCCTCACTCCAACTCCATGTCCACTCTATCTGCACCCATAGCTTCTCTTTGTCCTTGTCCTGGAAGCTGCATTTCTAACATCCTTCTACCAATATACCCACTGTCCCTCCTCTGGACATGTCCAAACCATCTCAGTCTGGCCTCCCTAACTTTATCTCCCAGTTCTTCAACATGTGCTGTACCTCTGATGATCTCATTCTTGATCTTATCGTCCTTGTCACTCCTAAAGAGAACCTCAACATCTTGATTTCTGCTACTTCCAGTTCTTTCTCCTGTCTTTTTGTCAATGACACTGTCTCCAGACCATACAACATGGTCTCACCACTGCCTTGTAAACCTTTTACATGACCTTTCCCACCAACCTTTTGTCGCAAATCATTCCTGAAACTTTTCTCCATCCACTCCATCCTGTCTGGACTCTTTTTCACCTCTTTAACACATTCCCCATTTTCCTGGACAGTGGACCCCAAGTACTTGAAGTCCTGCACCTTTGTGACCTCTGCTCCTTGTAGCCTCACTGTTCCAGCTGCCTCCCTCTCATTCACACACATGTACTCTGTCTTACTGCAGCTGATTTTCATTCCTCTACTTTCAAGTGCATACCTCCACCTCTCCAAGTTCTCTTCCACCTGTTTCCTGTTCTCACCACATATCACAATGCCATCTGCAAGCATCATAGTCCATGGGGATTCCTGCATGACCTCATCTGTTAGTCTGTCCATCACCAGAGCAAACAAGAAGGGGCTCAGAGCTGATCCTTGATGCAATCCCACCTCCACCTTGAAGCTATCTGTCACTCCTACAGTACATCTCACCACTGTCCTGCTGTCTTCATACATGTCCTGTACCAGTCTAACATACTTCTCTGCCACTCCAGATTTCCTCGTGCAATATCACACCTCCTTCCTCAGCATCCTGTCATATGCTTTTTTCTAAATCCACAAAGACACAATTAAGTTCTTTCTGACCCTCTCTGTACTTCTCTATCAACATCCTCAAAACAAAGGTGACATCTGTGATGATCTTTCTTAGCATGAAACCATACGACTGCTCACAAATTGTCACCTCTTGTCTAAGTTTAGCTTCCACAACTCTCTCCTAGATCTTTATCGTGTGGCTCATCAGCTTAATTCTCCTGTTGCTACAACTCTGTACATCACCTTTTTTTTAATGGGCACAAGCACACTTCTCCTCCACACCACTCACCCTCAAATATGCCTTTGAATATTTGAGTCAAAAACCTTACTGCCAACTCTGCTAAACATTTCCAGATCTCCACTGGTATGTCATCAGGTCCTACTGCCTTCCCCTACTTCATTCTTTTCAGAGATTTATGGACTTCACCATCACAAATCTTTCCCGCTTCTTGGTCCACAGTTCCTGTGACCTCTACTCTTTTTTCTCTTTCATTCTCTTCATTCATTAGCTCCTCAAAATACTCCTTCCATCTTTCAATCACACTCTCCTCACTTGTTAGAACATAACCATTCCTATCGCTAACAAGCCTAACCTGCTGCACATCCTTTCCAGCCTGGTCCCTCTGACTCACCCATCTAAACAAGTCCTTTGTGCCCACTTTAGTGTCCAGCCTCCCATTTAACTCATCATACAGCTTTGCCTTTGCTACCTCCCTCTTTGCTCTGTGTAGCACCTGCTTCTTTGTTCATTCAACCTTTATACAGGTTGTCTCATTGAGCCTCGAGGACTCATGTACAAGAGAGACCTGTTTTCACAAAGAATTATGCTTTTTTCAGCACTCTCACTGTCATATTTCTTCTTGGCTGACCTCTTTATTTGAATAGCTTCCTGCATTTCACTATTCCACCACCAGATTTTCTTATCATCTATTCTCTGTCTAGATAACACACCAAGTACCTTCCTACCTGTCTCTCTAATTACTGTTGCTGTAGTAGCCCAGTCACTTGGAAGCTCTTTCTTACAACCCAGAGCCTTTAACAGCTCCTCTCTGAAATTCTCACAACATTCTTCTTTGTTCAGCTTCCACCATTTGGTCTTCTTCCCTGATTTTACTCTTTTTCTCTTCTTCACAACAACAGTCATTCTACACACAACCATCCGATGCTGTCTGGCCATGCTCTCCCCTGCCACAACCTTACAGTCTCCAATCTCCCTCAGGTTTCCTCTTCTACACAGAATGTAGTCGACCTGCGTACTCCTTCCTCCATTCTTATAGGTCACTCTATGTTCCTCCCTCTTTTGGAAACAAGTGTTGACTACAGCCATTTTCATTCTTTTGGCAAAATCCACCACCATCTGTGCTTCCTGGTTTCTTTCCTTGACATCAAACCTACCCATCGCTTCCTCATCCCCTCTGTTTCCTTCACCAGCATGTCTATTCAAGTGTTCTCCGATCATCACTCTCTCCTCCCTGGTAAAACTCTATATCACTTCACTGAACTGAGGTAACATATATAAGCAAGGATCAGGTAAAAACATAGAACTCAACATAAAATCTCAATATACAGAAAAACAGAAGAAGACCCTAACCCTAACCCTCAAAAAGTGATCAAAATACATAAATCCTAACACATAAAACCATTGGGAATGAACTTCTGTTGAACAGGTGATTTGATAATGGTATGTTAAATTATGTCAATGTGGGGAAAATATTTATTATATTTTTATGAATCTAGTGCCCTTCAAAAAGTCTAGTACCGGTAAGTCACTGAGTGACCTCAACAAGCAGTTTATGTCCTTGGTAAAACAATGGTTTTATTGAGGCACAAACTGTAAAATGTACTAGGTTGTTTACTCATTGGATTACATCTAAAATCCACAAATGAATCCCATCAGCCCATTGTTCTGCAGAGGAAACCCTACAGCATGCCTTAGATCCATTTCAGTGGATGTGTGTTTGCCTAAAGGCTTCAACCTGCTCCAGTGTTGTGTGCAATGAGTACTGATGAGGCAGAAAAAGGAGCAACATGCTGTAAGCCACACTCATTTGCCTAAGCAGTATAAATCACTGCTGGCAGTGAAGTGTATGCCTGTCTACACGCTCTGAGCATGAGGAAGCAAGAGAGGGAAAGGACATGAAAGAAATGGAGAAGAAAAATTAAGAGAGGGCATAGGTGACCAGAGATGCGGGAGGGAATGAAAGTGAGGGGATGGAGGGCACAAACAACTAGATGAGGAGAAGAGAAACAAATAATAAAGGTTGATACCCCTGCAAAGCATTGTGGTGACATAGACTAATGCTCTAACAATTTCCTTTAAGAAAGTGCACTGCTGAGCTACTGTGAAAACTAACAGTCACAATAAAACCAGTTTTTTTGGCTTTGAGAACCAAGAATAACAAATCTCTACTCAAGCTCTGGCTCTGTGAAATTGAGATTCAACGTTTGAATTGAGCAAAATATAAAATCCTCAAATTTCTGAAGAGTAAAAAGGATATCTCACTTTCATGTTTCTTTTTCTTTTGATTTAGAGTTAACAAAACTCATGTATCATCTAAAATGCATGAGACCCACTAAAGTTTATTTGCTAATTCTCTCATTCTTGTACGTTCATGCATTTGACAACTAACTAATCCTGGAGGGCAGTGCTCATAATGCTGTCATGCATAAAATTATTCATGAAAGTAAAACTGATATGTATTTTTTTTCTCATAAAGTGTAGTGTAGTTTTTGTGCATTTATGCTTTTGGTATTTAGAGGCAACGTCTTGGTGATGGAGAGGTCTGTTACAGATGGATCAATTCTATTTGCAGGCTGTTTATTTAAATGTTCCAGGTTGGTAGAAATCTGACTAAATGCTAACTCATGTTAGTTTTAGTTACCTTAGATGGCTGTGCCATGAAAATGAACACACTTTACCTGTTTGAAAATAGAAGTGCCTCGGAGACTTGTTGATAAGGATGGGGCAGATCCGATCCAGTATCGGTATCGTATCCGATACCAGCATAATTTAAGTATCGGATATCGGATCCAACCTGCCGATATTTCCGATCCAGCTTCAAAGAGCACTTGTGTTCCATCATATTCTGTGACTGCCGTCTTAACATTATGTGAGTTAAAACCAATGAAGACACTCACAACAGGAAACTCACAAACTTTAACAGTATAGTCTTTATAGTATAGAAAACATTCCAAAATACACATAACTTTATAGTCTCAGTACAAATATTTCATTATACAGATTCACATACCTGAACAGTATCGGATCGGAAAAGTATCGGTATCGGTCGATACCCAGTTCTTAAGTATCGGTATCGGATCGGAAGTGAGAAATGTGGATCGGTGCATCCCTACTTGTTGACATTCACAATTATGGTTATCTCACCCAAAGAGCACCTAAACTGAACCCCCTTTAAATCTAGATAATGACAAAAACATTATTTGTAATCGTTTTATTATTTTATAAATTAGCCAACAGATAAAATGCCCTTAGAATAAAATAAAAAAAGGTTTTGTTGATACATAATCCTTGACTAAAAGTACACCTGGACCTGTCATTTTGTCAGTTTCTCCTTCCTGTCTTCTCAAACCCCAGCCGTTCGAAGTGATGTCTGCTCATCCTGAGCCTGGTTCTGCTGAAGGTTTCTTCCTGTTAAAAAGGAGTTTTCCCTTTCCACTGTTACCTTTGTGTTTGCTCTGGTTGGGAGAGGGTGACAATGTGAAGATTCAACACAATCTGCTGGCTTCCTTAAACAGATAAAATCAAAAAAAGGCGTTCAATACAGAAACAACTGGACTTTATTTGTAACAGAAGACGTTTTGCTTTTCCTCTGAGGAGCTTTCTCAATTCAAAGAGTTTTTCAATTGAGAAAGCTCCTCAGATGAGAAGCGAAACGTCTTCTGTTACAAATAAAGTCCAGTTGTTTCTGTATTGAATGCCTTTTTTAAATGTTATCATGTCCTGGATGACTGAGAATCTTCACCAGCATTTAGATAGATGACTTTTACTAATTGTCTTTTATAAAGTATGTGAATGTTTCTGTTCAGTGCCCTGAGACGACTTCTGTTGTGACTTTGCGCTATATAAATAATCTGAATTGAGTTAAATAGAAATATGTAAAATGAAGAATTGGCATGAATAATATTCCACTCTTTTCTGTTTTACACTGTTGTTGTTGTTGTTGTTGTTTTTTTTACTACAAATGAAAACAGAAGGAAACACCAGGAATTAAAGCTTTCCAAACTTACAATATTTCAGAAATTTGCTTTTATCTTTTTACAGAAGTTGACAAAATCATTGCTTAAGTTTAGTGACCACCATCTCACACTTTTGTGTGTAAAATGTAGAAGTCAGAAACAAATGTATTGTGTTATTTCCAGAGCATAATACTGACATGCAAATAAAATCAGTACAAATGCAGAACAGGTGATAAACTCACCTACCTTTAAGACTGCCTTGGAACTGAAACACACACACACCTACTGTGTATTCACACACGCACACACACACACACACACACGCACACACACAACACACAACACACACACACACAGAAACAAAGACAATGTGAGAGAGGGATGTTCTGCGAGGTGCCCCCAGAGGGCTGAGGATCAGCTTGAGAAATGTTAATGATTAATTAGATGTTAGAGTTGCTAGTGATTAAAAACATGGGGAATCTCAGAGCGGCCTTGAGAGTTGTACAGTATGCTGGCACCATTGACTCATCTTTTTTTTTTTTTTCCTGATACTGTAGAGACAGAAGCAACACACCCGCCCACACACTCACTGCCATTAAAAAAGAAATGAGCTGCAAATGAATACTCTCCTGCGACTGCCAAAAATGTAAGCACGGAATAATAAACAGAAGGAGAGAGGAAAACAGTGGAAGAGGGAGTCACAGGCAAGTTTTGTCCTTGTTGAACTATTTTGGGACTGTTAATTTTGCACCTGATATCTGCAGTGACAATGCTTTAAAAGTCTCTGAAGAAACTGTAACTGAAATCTTGTATTTTCTTGCTTATCTCCATGTATTTAATTTATGTAATCAAATCTAAGCTAAAGTCGTTTCAGTACACTGTCCATAAAAATAAATGGACTTCAGAGAGGAGTGATGCTCAGACAGAAATGCACACTGAGACCAATGCAACAGAACATTAATGAAGTAAGGAATCCTCTCCAGTGACCAATGGCAGATGGGCTGATGATCCACAGCTCCTGCTCTGCTAAATTGGGAACATAGTCTGTTCTCTAAATGACCTCCTAATCAACAGGATGCACCCTGCAGTCATTCTTCTGTCTGTAAACACATGAAGCAACTTAAAAAAGCCACACTGCTTTCATACTCCACAGTCAGAGGCAGCTGAAAAAAAAAAAACTCCTAAAATTGCTGAACCGGCCCAGAGACTCAGACTTCATCTCTTCCTTAACTTCCTCTTTCCCTAATCTGCATTGATTGTTTCTGAATGGGTCAACGTTGACTATTTTTATTTAATAAGTGTTAACTGTGCCATGTTCCCTCCTCTGTCCATCTCTCTAACCTTCAGGGAACGCAATCGGGGTGTATGAGTTTGTGTTCTCACATTTGGGTTCAATATGAAACTGATCAAATATCAGACAGACGTGGATCAGTGGCAGCCTATTCCCAATTTTTCCTCCTGGACTTGTGTGCACATGGAGGTCAATTCTTACCTGATCAATTACTGCAAATACAAAAGATCCAGGGACATGACTTCTGCAACTGACAGCTTTAATGTGAAACTAAATTGCTGCTCAATTTATGGAAGGATTGATTGTGAAAAGTATGATACCACGTTTGCTTAAAAGAGACGAAAAGTATAGGAAAGATTTGTATGGTACTAAAAGGTCTAGCCTTACTTGAAGTACAGTAGTTGCTCAAAGTCTTTCATGCCAGAGTTATGGACCTAGATCATCTTCTATTGAGAAATGAGTTACAGCCATTTTGGTCAAACCTTGAAAAGAACATTACGTACAATCTCATGTGATGAGCATGATCTGTTAGAGTCAGGGAGTCAGAGTCAGAGTTTCTTTATTTGTCATACGCACCACATGTGGTAGATGTGGTGGAACAAAAGGTCCCAGTTACATCCAACAAAAGTATACAACATAAAAGAAAAACAGTAATAAGATCTAAGAAATTAACTAAGAAATACGTTATACGCTAAGCACCTTGGCACTTAGAATATGTATTGTGAATGACTCTCAGCCCAAAAGTTAGCTAATATTTGAAAAATTCACTGAGGTAGACTCATTTACTTGTAGGCTAAAGCTGATTAGCTGTCATCAAGAATTGGGCTCCAAAAGTCAATCATTTGTGGATGTACAGCCAGTAAGTACATTCTGAAAGTCTCAGTGAAGTCTGTCTCATGGTTCATGAGATGTCTTGCTAATGGACATTCATCCATCCATCCATTATCTTCCGCTTATTCTGAAGTCAGGTCACGGGGGCAGAGGCTTGAGCAGGGAGGCCCAGACATCTCTTTTCACAGCCACCTCTTCCAGCTCATCATGTAGGATTCCAAGGCATCTCCCGAAATACATAGTCTCTCCAGAGTGTTCGGGGTCTCCTCCCAGTTGCACATGCCCAAAGCACCTCCGTGGGGATGCCCCCAAGGAAGCATCCTTACCAGATGCCCAAAACACCTCAATTACCGTATTTTCCGGCCGAAAAGTCACACCGCCCGATAAGTCGCTTTGTCCAATTATATCCAATAAAGTGGAAAAATCCATAAACGTGTCGCACCTCCGTATACGTCGCATCATTTATGCGTCACAGCTGACGCGTCGCCTATGTTACGTGTCACCGCCCTGCTGCATATGGCGGCCACAGGAGCGAGTGAGCACGGAAGGACTTTGCAAGATTAACACGGTAAAAACAATTATTTGTTTGCTGAAAATTATAGCAAAGATGTGTCTGAGCTTAACCTTTCCTTAATAAATTCACGAAATGGTCAAATCAGCTGGATTTTAAAAAGTAGTTTTGCTATGTGCACGCGTGCGGGTGGGACGGCTTCATTTCTTTCAAATTTAGCAAGATAAACACTTAAAAATATATATTTCTTAGCTGACGTTATTGCACAAGTGCTCCTGAGCTTAACTGTTCCTTAATAAATTCACGTAATGGTCAAATCAGCTGGATTTGAAAAAGTAGTTTTGCCATGTGCACGCGCGCGGGTGGGACGGCTTCATTTCTTTAAAATTTAGCAAGATAAACACTTAAAAATATATATTTCTTAGCTGACATTATTGCACAAGTGTTCCTGCGCTTAACCGTTCCTTAATAAATTCATGTAATGGTCAAATCTGTCGGATTTAAATTGTTTCGCTTTGACTTCTTCCAAACGGTCGCGCACGCTGCGAAAAAATTATAAATAAATCAAATTTTTGCTCAAAAATCTCCTACAGCTAACAGTTTGTGAATGTCCACCCAGTAATTACTTTCTGTAAGTTTCAACAAAATCTGTCCTGTCGTTCATGAGCTATTTTGCAAAATAGTACCCGTTAAAAACATGGAGCTACAAGCTAACCGCTACACATCTACGTTGCTAAAACGAATTTTAGCTCTAAACATCTCCTACAGCTAACAGTTTGTAAATGTCCACCCAGTAATTACTTTCTGTAAGTTTCAACAAAATCTGTCCTGTGGTTTAGTAGTTCATACCTCCAGAGCAGGAGGCCGGGCAGCGACAGAGTGAGTCCGACCAGAGGAGGCTGCTGTCGGACACATGAGCTGGAAACGGTCGGTGGACTCTCTGGAAGTGTCAGAGCTCCAGAGAGCAGGAGGCCGGCCTGCGACAGAGTGAGTCCGACCAGAGAGGTCTTCGGTCGGACACATGAGGTGGGAACGGTCGGTGGACCCTAGCGGACAAAAGTGGTACTGCACCATTTTTTTGCCAAAAGGAAAAACGGTCATATCTGAGCCAAAAATTGGTCTAAAAAATATGGGAAAAAATCCATAAATATGTCGCTTTGCCCCATAAGTCGCAGGACATGAAAATTCATTTAAAAAAACTGCGACTTATAGGCCAGAAAATACGGTAGCTCCATTAAATGTGGAGGAACAGTAGTTCTACTCCAAGTCTCTCCCAGATAACTAAACTTATCACCTTATCTATAAGGGAGAGTCCAGCTACCCTATGAAGGAAACTCATTTCAACTGCCTGTATCCACGATCTCATTCTTTCAGTCACTACCCAAAGCTTATGACTATAGGTGAGGGTAGGAACGTAGACCGACAAGTAAACAGAGAGCTTTGCCTTACAGCTCAGCTCCCTCTTCACCACAACAGACCAGCACAGATTCCGCAATTCTGCATGCGCTGCACCAATCCATCTGTCAATCTCACATTCCATTTTTCCGTCACTCGTGAACAAAACCCCAAGATACGGTACTTGAACACTTCCACTTGAGGCAGAACCTCACCCTCAACCCAAAGATAGCAGTCCACCCTTTTCCGACTGAGGACAATGGCCTCAGATTTGGACGTGCTAATTCTCATCCCAGCTGCTTCACACTCAGGTGAGAATCGCTCCAGTGAGAGCTGAAGATCATGGCACGTTGACACCAACAGGACCACATCATCTGCAAAGAGCAAAGATGGACTTCTGAGGCCACAGAAATGAACTATCAAATAGCTCAGTTACTAATGAACAATCAAATAAAATCAACTGTACAATCAAATTAACACACATTACCCCCCCCCCCCACACACACACACACACACAGGCAAAACACATTACAGTATTGCTCTTCCTTTGCCTTCTGCTGGTGTTAATTTCAAATCTTACTGTCTTAATCCTATAGAACCTTACTGTTAATCTGTACTTCTGCTGTAAGGAACAAATTTCTTTAGTTCAGATTTATTAAAGTCTACATTTTTTCTCATCCAGGCTTTGGGGAAATGCTTTTTCTTGTGATACTGTACTTTTAAAAGTTGCTTTGAGTGCCAAAAAATTGAAAGGTCTTCTAAATAGTTCTGGGGCCTCATGTATCAAAAACCTGCGTGGATTTCCTACTGTAAAGTGACGTACGGTGAAATCCAGAAAAGTGTCTACGCACAAAAAGATCCGGATGTATCAAACTGAGCGTACACCTGAATCCACGCACATTCCTTTTGTACATCACAATTGACGTGGAACTGAGCGCACGTGAGACACCTCCCCTGACACGCCTTCATTTACATATGTTAAACAGATGCTAATTACTTCCTGCATGTGTGAAGGACATGTTTGTTTGATCCCTGCGCGATCAGAAATGATTTCTAGATTCGGGAAAATAATGAATTTAATATAATATGAGTGAGGACAAACATCCTAAGTAAGAATAGTAATAAAATGTGTTCATCATGCAAAGAACGAGTGATTGTGTGTCGGTATTTGTGTGCGCGCGCACCCTGCTGTGGTGCGCGAACCGGCTCATTCATTCATTCTGTGTGGAAATATTAACTTTGCGCACGAGTTTATTACCATTATTACTGTAAACACAGAGGAACTTACTTGGATGTTTGCTAGAACATAGATCTTTGTTTATGTAGATGATGTGAAGAAACGAGTCTGTGCGTCTTGGTGGAGACATTTCATGACATCACGTGATGTTGGCGTCTCCAGACGCTGCGCCCTCCGCAGCCCTGTGCGCAGTCTGTCTGTGAAGCTTTTACTCTCCTACAAGTTATATAAGGTGTACTTTCACGTGTCATTTTGGAGAAATCTACAATAAACGCAGATAATGAAACACCTCCAGCTGCCGTGTCGACACCGGTGAGGGTGCGCGCGCGCTCCAAGCGCGACCACTCAGCCTTTGGAATCATATGGATGAGACATTCCATTGGACATGATCCGGCTTTGTGTGGACTGGACTGCACAGTCCCGATCGACCTGCAGCTCCCTCTGTGGAACAGTTTGACCGCTGCTTCTGTATGCACGCGTGATGCACGGCTCCCCAGAGCGCAGCAGCAGTGCCAAACTGAAAAATGATTATTTCTGAAAACGGCTGATAAGCCATATCCTAGATCAGAAAATTATATCTGTTTCTAAATAAATGCTCTGCGTGTTACACTATTTATTATATTCTCCAGTAAGGCTGAATGAATCCGTTCCTGTTAAATTTATTTTTGGCACAACTTTGCGCGTCCTTTATTTCACTGCGTCATGTGGATGTAATACTTGTTAATCGTGTGTTTGGAGGGAATATTAATCATTTTCACATCATGAACAGTTAATAATAATAATAATAATAATAATAATAATAATGAATTCAATTTATAACGCACTTTTCATTAATGGAAATCTCAAAGTGCTACAAGGTGCAACATATTTGAATGTCAATAAGACAAATAATAAAACAATTAAAATCAACAACAGTATCAGCTAAGATCAAAAGTAGAATCATGAGGAGTAAAGTATGCTCGGTTGAAAAGAAAGGTCTTCAAGCCGCTCTTAAAGTCAACCACAGACTGTGGGGCTTCAGTTTCTCTGAAACACCTGTAAGTGTCGCCAAAGGAACAAGAACCACAGAAACGTGCGTACGCCTGCTCGGGAGCTTGCGTGGATATGTACCTGGATGCGCATATATTCACGTTCAGTTCAGTTTTGATACATACGGGGTTTTGCGTGGAAAGTGACGTGCGCAATGTTTTTGTGCGCACGCACGGTTGATACATGAGGCCCCTGGTGATTTGGGTTCCACTGATTCCTAAACCAATCTGTATTTCATACTTCTGAAACTTTTTTTTCTGTGAGATAATTTCCCTTCTCCTGTGCAGTTTGTAGATTCTCTCCTCTTTGTTGACTTGAATAATGACACCAAACTGTTCCACTGTTCTCCGTCTTGCAACGTACTTGAGAACAACGTGGTCAAGGTAACAGGAAGAAGTGCTCACCTTTTTTCTTTAATCATTGGGGCCGAGATGGTGTAGAGGCAGGGCAGCCGGCTCAGGACCGGAAGGTCCGGGGTTCGATCCCCGGCCACTGCATACCTCGTTGTGTCCCTGGGCAAGACACTCATCCCGAGTTGCTTCCGGTAGGACTGGATGGCGCCTTGCATGGCAGTCTACCGCTACCGGTGTTTGAATGTGTGTATGAATGGGTGGAAGGTTGGTACTGTGAAGCGCTTTGGGGCCCCTCATAGGGGGCTGGAAAGCGCTATATAAGTAAGCTCCATTTACCATTTTATAGACAGCACATATGCACAGAGGAAGCACATGTAGCTATTGTACATGCATCAATATTTGCATACACACACAGCAGACAGATGGTTGGAACTCTGCTCTGACAGAGGCTAAAGCGCAGGGCACCTACACTCTTCAAAGTCTCCTCTCCTCTGCTCACTGTACTGTTTCAAATGCCATCTGTGCCCTGAAACATTAATGTTACTTAAAACAAGGACAGCTCTTTTTTTTCTGCTTTTAATTAGAAGCCAATAGAAATGGTGGTTTCTTTCTCCAAGTGCCATATTACTAAATCTTTGGTACTTTCTCAAGCAAAAGATAAATGGCACAAGATAAAGTAGAACTCTTCCGGCACTTGGCAAAGCAGGTCGCTTCTCTTTCTGCTCCTCTCCTCCCTAAGTTTTCCTTCCCCTGCTTTTGCATTTTTGTCTCGTCTGTAACGCCAAAATTACACCACACGCGTTGCGGCTCCGCCCCGCTCCGGTCCGACCTCCGCAGCAAATACGCACCCTTTATAATCAATGACAGAATTTACACTGGCTCCACACGGCGGCGGTGAGCTGCGGCGAGCGGACGGCAGTCCGTCAAAATTAGAAATTTTTCTATTTCTGCCGGACGCCGGAGCTGTGCCGCAGTCAACTTTTGAAGATTACGTCGCACCAACAGGAAAAGGAACGAGCACAACATCCGTATTTACAAAATAAAATCACCACGGGCGGACTAATCCTAGCTCTATACGGATTTATTTGTACAAAAATGCTGTCAAACTATCATTTATGACTATTCTATGACTAAACTATTATATTTATGACTATGACTACGCCTACAAACGCAATACAAGAAATAAATAAATAAAAAAGTATTTTATTCTGAAATGTAAACATCACTTCCTGTTGCTCAAACCATGTAGCTCATTTACGAGAGAAGATCAAGGCAGCAGTCTCTCTACAGTTGTTCTCCTTCTTCCACCGAATGAATTGTTTTGTTCTGACTTACTTATTTATCACTTGATTTATCGCGCGATCTCGCACGTGTCTCGGAGCGGCGCATCCAGGCGGACCTGAGCGGAGCGGAGGCAGTGGGCTTTGGACTCGCTCAGCTGCGACCTGCGGACCGGAGCGGGGCGGAGCCGCGTGTGGTGTAATTTTGGGGTAACTCTTCAGCGCTCACTCGAACCAATTTGAAATGGATTTAATTGCGTGGGCTGTTTCCTCTATCGATAAAATTTTTTCCACCAAGCGCTCCGGACCAGGAGACCAGTGCCCCCTCGACACGCATGCGGTGGGCTACATTATGGACTCGTGGGGCGAGTGGAAGTTAATGTGTCTGACCATTCTTTCTGTCGAAGACGTGGAAGATTTGTGGATTATTGGAATATTGGTGGCAGCTGCTCTGCTTTTTGGCGTTGGCAGAGGTTTCTGCTACTGGAAGCTGAGGGAGACTGCCGCGGCGATCAACGCGCTGGCGAAACTTCCTGCTCAACAAGATTCTTTGATCCGGGCTATGACCTCAACGACCCAGCTGTTGTACGAGCTGAATCGCACGATGGGAGCAGTGGTGGACAGCCGCGGACCTGCAGTGCGTTTTGGGACTCGTTTACAGCCGACCGGGCTTCATCAGGGCACAGATGGGGATTTGTAGCTCGGAACCTCACATGATTCGGCGATTTGGACCTAGACAGCACCTGGACTTCAAGGCTGCAGTCAAAGTACACTGTAGCCTGGCCTGAAAATAAATAAAGCAACTAATCTAATCGGGACTCAGAGCAACCTTGAAAAGAGGCTGACTGGAAACTTCTCCTGGAGTCGAAAGCTGTTGAAAACTGTCGCTGCCCCCCCTCCCCCCAGAGGTCTCTGTGTGCATTCAGATGGAGCCGAGCTGAGGCCATCTGCAGACTGTGCTTATCTGAAATGATTACTCACGGACTATCTCCCTGCTTGCCATCAAATGCAACATGTCTTTGTCTTTATCCGTGCTGAAGCTGGTAGAGTTTTTTCGACTTTATCATAGAGTGTCCTAAGACAAAATGTGATAGATTCTTTTTTGAATACCAATGATTATCCGACTGTATGTTCCTTTTTCCATATCTGATTGTTGGCGGCGCGGTTTAATTACTGCTGCGGCTTCCGTGCGTACGTCTCTCTTCGGATGGTGCGTGCGCCAATTGCAAAACTTTGTACCTTGGTGCAAATATGCCAATAAAGATATATTCTATTTCTATTTCTATTCTAGAAGAATAACTGGACACAATTTTGTTCCCTTTCAGTTCGGTCTCTCTGTGCAACATACTTGCTATGGGAATTGCGCCCCCGCGCGATTACCTGAAGGAATACATTCACGCCTTTACGGCAGGTGCGTCAGCGTCGCGCCAGAGGCTCCGCCCTCTGTGCATTTAAGCGACCGACGCCCTTCCATCTTTCACTTTTTGCCCTTCACCTCGCTGAAACACCTGAACATCGCGGGACCTCTCTGTTGTAGCGTCACTTGATTGAGGTGAGCTTGCTCCCTACACTGAGCATACAGAGACAATTTTCCTGCGTACTGCTGGGCTGGCGAAAGCTAGTCCAGCATTTTTCTACTTACCACAAAGTTTTTCTTCTCTCCCGCAGCTTCGCTCGATGACGCTAACTGCGTCACAACCTTCTGCTAATCTACTAGCAGTCTACTAGCGATAGCAAGACGACGGAGAAGACGACTTCGAACAAAAGGAAACTAGGACCAACTCCTACTCTTCTCGCCGGACATGGCTCCCGAGAAGGGAAAGCGGAGGACAAGGAAGAAGAAAACCAGGACGACGAGTCCTCGCTCGCGCCCATGCCCCAGCGGTTGCGGCTACTCCCTCTCGGCGATGGACACCCACGAGGCCTGTCCTGTCTGCCTAGGGATCCTGCATGCGAGGAAGGCGCTGGAATCCCCCAACTCCTGCCCCCACTGTCGTCAAATGACGGCCACAGTGAGGAAATGCCGCGTGGACACGTTGGCCAAGTATATGGCGAGGACCGCGGTGATGAAGGTCGCACGTCGCACTAACCTGCCGGCTCCAGAACCAGAGCCTGAAAACGCGGACCTGGAGTGCAATGGCCGGGTCGGGGAAGACAACGCGTCGGACTCCTCACTGGCTGTCGAAGACTCGACGCCAGAAGTGTCCGACATAGACGCCGAATACGGTGACAAGGGAGAAATAGTTCATTCCTCCTAGAACCTTGCGCAGAACCTTCCGGAACCGGACTTGTCGGTACATGCCCTGTTCGACCTGTGCCTCATGCTGGATCCTCACCAAACGCATCTCGCGCAGCTGAAGCAGCCACTTTACATTGAAAGTCTATGGGGGCCGCGCATCTTGGAGCAGCGGGGCGTGACGCGGCGCATCTACAGCATTTCAAGCAGCGCAGCAGGACCCGGCAGTCCCTTGTCACGCACGCGCGCAGCCAGCAGCCACTGTAGAAGCTGGGTTTGTCCTGCTTCTTCTGCTCGCAGATTATCAGCAACCACTCGGGAGAGACTCTGCTATGTGATGACGCAACGACGACGGGACTTTCTGTGGACGAAAACAGCATCCGGTAGGAAAACATGGCATTTATAAAGTTGCTGCTGTCCATTCGAGCGTACATCTCCCCAAACATAAAAAAAAAAGTTTTAATCTCAACAAATACTTTTTGAGCTGCAGTTCGGCTCGTAGAAAACACACACAAGTATTGACGAGGCACATACAGCTGGTTTTATCTGCCCAGTGTTCATAAACAACACTGATCTGACCGGGAAGGGAGTCACGACACGCTCCTCCCACTACGCGTCTGCAGACGTTCGGTGCGGACAACATCTGTTGACAAGTAGCAAACACAGAGCATTGGGAGCATTTGGATGCGTTAGGTGAGGATGAGGCATTAGGGCCGCTGACGCCCTGCAGGTCATGTGGCCGGACCCCACGCCTTGCCAACAGGCTACGAGGCTGGCGGGAAACTACTTCTACGCGAAGCAACCGACAACGTCGCAGAAAATGCCAAATTTTCCGGACTTTCTAACGGAACTCAAACGCTCCTGGGCGGAACCTAGGGCTCCCATCATGCTGTCATTGTCCCGACTCTTGGACGTCACGGGAATGGAGGCTCTGGGTCTTGCCAGCGCACCCCCGATAGAGGAGTCTCTGGCGGCTCACCTGGCCCCCACAGCCATGGGGATGACACCAACGCTGCCCAGCAAAGCCTGTCGCGCTTCGGAGAAACAACTCGAGAAGTGCTACAAGGTCCAAGGCCTTGCGGCTCGCGCAATGAATATGTCAAGCATGGTACAGGTCTACCTGTCGGAAAAACTACAGGATATCCAGGTAACAAAGGACGAGCAAGCCACAACCGAGGCCATAGAGGAGGCCCGCCATGCCTCTGACCTCGTGCTCAGCATGATGGGGACATTAGCTATTTCCTAGGGCAAAGCAATGGCAGAAATAGTTGCCGCCCAGCGCCATCTTTGGCTAACACTGTCGGACCTCTCGGAAAACCAGAGATCCACCTTCCTACAGCACCCGATCGAGTCAACGGGACTCTTCGGGAGAGCCCTGAAGCGTGTCCAGACAAGGCTAGAACAAGCATGCAAACAAGCGGATGCCCTCTGCGAGGGTTTGCCAAGGAAATGGAAAACACGCATGGTCTCCCACGAAAGAGACCCGCTGGGGACTGTGAGGCTTCGCAGTACCGTCCGAGTGCTGCTTCGACCTCTTCCTACGGAAACCAGTTCAGGACCTGATGAACCAGGACGAACTGATAATTTTACAGGTTCGCCCGCCCACGAGGTAGGGAACCTAACTTTCTGATCCCAGTCTCTGCTCGTAGAAAACCACGAGGAGCTGGTGACATGTGTGAACGCACCAAACATGAC
Source organism: Garcialebias charrua (assembly GCA_038048925.1). Classification (NCBI taxonomy): domain Eukaryota; kingdom Metazoa; phylum Chordata; class Actinopteri; order Cyprinodontiformes; family Rivulidae; genus Garcialebias; species Garcialebias charrua. Next base: position 3,377 of record JBBPBX010011171.1, on the reverse strand, counting down.
TCGCCTACTGTATATGTAAACAAAACAGGCACTGTTTCAGACATGTACAAAAATAAAAGTACCAATGCACAGACTGCCCTGGTTCTTGACTCGAGTCCTTTTTTTATAAAACCCAGACCTCACGGTCGAACTATGAACCACAGCAAGATACGCGAGATTCGCCGGAGACGGCCTGATCTTGCGATATCTTCTGTTAGGCAGAGCAGCCTGCTCGAAAAGGCGCGAGAGGGGTCAAAGGTCACCCCCTTCGACCTGAAACACGAGGAGCAGCAATTCAACATGCCATCCAGGCTCAGCGCGCATGCGCAGGCTTGGGAGGCGTGCCTACCAAATGATTGGGTCATGACAACAATACATCACGGGCTCAAGTTGCAGTTCTCAAAAGAGACCGTCCCGTTTCTCAGGGGTGTTGCGATCTAAGATTAACCCTACACGCGTGCACGTGCTGAGGGAGGAAGTTTCAACCATGCTGAAAAGGGGAGTGATTAGTTTGGTCTCAGGACGCAAACTACGCTCTGGACACTACAGCAAGTACTTCCTGGTGCACAAAAAGGACCGTTCCTTGAGACCGATTCTGGCTCTTAGGACTCTCAATAAAAGAATTAAAACTTTCAAGTTCAGGATGCTTACACTGTGGCAAGTTCTCCAGTCTGTGAGACCAGGAGACTACGCATGTACAATGGATTTGAAAGATGCCTATTTCCATATAGGCGTGTGGAGGAGACACAGAAAGTTCTTCCGTTTTGCATTTGAAGGAAACGCTTATGAATTCAAATCCTTATCCTTCGGTTTAAAGACTGCTCCGCTTACATTTACTAAATGTCTGGATGCAGCCTTGACCCCTCTTAGGAACCAAGGACTCAGGGTCTTGAATTACTTGGACGACCTGCTAATTCTGGCTGGAAGCAGAAAGCAGGCACTATCACACTCCCTTAAGGTGATCTCTCACCTGGAGTCTCTCGGTTTCGTCATAAACCTACAGAAAAGCGATCTGACTTTGTCACGGGTTACCGTATTTCTGGGTGTACAGATTGACACTGTCCGATACAGAGCATGGCTCTCGAAGGAAAGAGTTTCCTCCATTCTCCATTGCCTGGGGAAAATTTAAACTGGACCAACGGGTCCCTGTGAAAACATGTTCCTTGTGTGCCACGTGCATGATTGAAAATGCGGGCCATACAGGTATGGTTTAACCAACAAATACAACCCGCTCTGCCTAAACAAGCAGAAAAGTTTAAGATAGACCCAGAGTGTCTAAAGGCCCTGGAACCTTGGAGAGATCCATCCGTTTTCACGGAGGGGATCTCACTGGGAAGGGTGTTGTCCCATGTAGTCATCACGACGGACGCCTCAAAAACAGGATGGGGAGCAATCTGCAGAAATCAGAATGCCCGCGGCCTTTGGAACGAGCAGGAAGCCATCCATCCATCCATCCATTTTCTTCCGCTTATCCGGGGTCGGGTCGCGGGGGTAGCAGCCTAAGTAGGGAGGCCCAGACTTCCCTCTCCCCAGCCACTTGGAGCAGCTCCTCTGGGGGAATCCCAAGGCGTTCCCAGGCCAGCCGAGAAACATAGTCCCTCCAGCGTATCCTGGGTCTTCCTCTGGGTCTCCTCCCGGTGGGACATGCCCGGAACACCTCACCAGGGAGGCGTCCAGGAGGCATCCTAACCAGATGCCCGAGCCACCTCAACTGGCTCCTCTCGATGTGGAGAAGCAGCGGCTCTACTCCGAGTCCCTCCCGGATGACTGAGCTTCTCACCCTATCTCTAAGGGAGAGTCCAGCCACCCTGCGGAGAAAACTCATTTCAGCCGCTTGTATCCGAGATCTTGTTCTTTCGGTCATAACCCAAAGCTCATGACCATAGATGAGGGTGGGAACGTAGATCGATCGGTAAATTGAGAGCTTTGCCTTTTGACTCAGCTCTCTCTTCACCACGACAGACCGGTACAGCGCCCGCTTCACTGCGGACGCTGCACCTATCCGCCTATCGATCTCACGCTCCAGTTTTCCCTCATTCGTGAACAAGATCCCGAGATACTTAAACTCCTCCACTTGGGGCAGGACCTCCTCCCCGACCCGGAGAGGGCACGCTACCCTTTTCCGGCTCAGCAGGAAGCCAAATTACATATTAACTTCCTGGAATTGCTGGCCGTATTCCTGTCATTGAAATACTTATTCAGTAAAGGTCTGGTTGCTGGGCATCATATCCTGGTAAAATCAGATAACAGGACCATTGTGTCCTTCATCAACAGAGAGGGAGGGACGAGGTCCCGGGCCCTCCTCGATCTGACACGGAGGATGCTCACGTGGTGTGCTCCAAGAATTCTGTCACTTAGGGCGACTCATGTCCCTGGTGATCTGAATTATGGAGCAGATGCCCTTTCAAGAGGGCCTCTTTTGGCGTCGGAATGGAGCCTGAACCCACGGATCGTGGAACAGGTATGGTCACGTTTCGGTAGAGCCTCTGTGGACCTGTTCGCTTGCAGAGCTAGCTCACACTGTGACCTCTATTTCTCCCTGAAGGAGACAGATGCTCCATTGGGGATAGACGCTCTGGCACATGATTGGCCAGCAGGGGTGCTCTACTATGCTTTTCCACCTGTCCCTCTGATCGGGGCGACATTGGAACGGGTAAGGGGAGCCCTCTCCTTGATCCTCATAGCTCCCAGATGGCCACAGAAACCGTGGTTCCCGGAGTTGAGCTCAATGTTGTCAGGGACACCATGGCAATTGCCTCCTCATAGGGACCTACTGACTCTGGCACGTGGACAACTTCTACACCCACGTCCAGGGACTTCTACACCCACGTCCAGGGTTATGGCAACTCTCAGCCTGGTCTCTGAAAGGTACTGGCTGAAAGCCTAAGGCTTTGGTTGCTTTGTCCCGACACAGGCAGCGATAACATTCACAAGGGTATCCCTTGATGTTTTATGTTTTTTGCCTGGGAGAAGCATAATGGAAAGGTCTCCCCTCTCCTCGACTGCTCCCCAACATCAGGATGGGCTCCACTTGTCAGTCGGCCCGTTTAATTTAAAAAAAGAAGAAAACATTGCTCCTCTTGCCCCTTGGAATTCTCAAGGGGGAACAGAAGTTGATGAATATTCACACTGCTGGAGCACGCTTATGCTACATCCCCACTAAATGCATCAAAACGCTCCCAACGCACCGTGTTTGCTACTTGTCAACAGATGTCTGTTTCCACCAAACGTGTGTGCAGACGCGCAGTGGGAGGAGCGTCTGGCTCCCTTCCAGGTCAGATATGTGTTGTTTTTCTGTGCACCGAGCAGATAAAATCAGCTTCACGTGAGCCTCGTTACTACTTGAGTGGGTTTTCTACGAGCCGAACTGCAGCTCCAAAAGTCTTTGTTGAGATTAA
>JBBPBX010011170.1:24046-49357 GCA_038048925.1 Garcialebias charrua | reverse complement strand
TTATCATGATCCGGTGGTTTTAAAAACTCAATGCAGGTATCTCTCCTAATGTGTTGTTTGGTAGTGATGAACAAATGAAGCTTTTATGAAGCACTGAACCAGTTGGGCCAAATGTTTCAAAAATAGGTTCTTTTGTTGAAGCTTCATTTACAGTGAACTCTTGTGGCAATTTGCAATGCTGCTGTCAAATTAGGCATTGTGCTTTTGGTGGTACACACTAAAAACGTCAGTGACTAGTGTTAAAGAAAGTACTTTACTGTGGCAAAAAATCAACAACAAACAAACAAAAATAAAAACGAAAACAAAACAGATTTGTTTAAATTCATCAACTTTCTATCTCTTCTGGTTTGACAATGTATTTATGCTTACATGTTTTCAAATAAAGAATGATAAATGAGCATTGAAGATATTTAATAAAAATGTTGCAATGGTATTGTGCTTGTGTAACTGTGGCAGAGTCAGAGTCTTTATCATCCTTAAAAATAACAACAGAATTACATCTCCAGCATGGCGGACCGGGATTTGAACCAGGGACCTGCTCACTGAGAGGCAGCAGCTCTACCAGTTTATATTAAATACATGTGTTAAATTGGTTAGATAATATGCTGAACATTACTACAACGTTATTTTTTTTTTCCTATTTAAATACCAAAGCCACCTTATCATGATCAAGCAGAATGAAGTGTTCACACATTAGAATGACCTCTTTTCCTGTCTGGCTCCATAATTACTCATTTTAACCTATACCAACAACAGCAAAAAACACACCTACTCTCCCAACACATTACAAACATTTTAGAACTGTTTTATAGTGTTGAGCGCACTCAATTCAAAACTGTCTCAACCTGTCACATGTCAGAATCGAGACGAGGTGGTGCCAGGGAATCATCTGATTGGACCGCCAACCAGTCAAGCGATTCATTCTGACAAAAGCAACAGTTTTTGTTTCGGACGTCACATGTCACGTGACTGCTTTCGCACCAAAACAGGCTCCGAAGCAGTGGTCTAATGTAATTTTACTGCAGGGTTCGAAGCATGTTTTGAAGCTTTTGTTTCATACTACCATCACTATTGTTTGGATGTTGCAGTGTGATCACACAAGATTTTAAGGTGTTTTCTACATCCAGCTGCACGTGGGTGTGACGACATGTCAGGTATAGTTTGTTTTTTATATAATGTATTTCAATTACTATTAAAATGAATTGTATATGGAACTGTTAAGTTATTAATTGGATTTTTATGTCTTTATAGTTTCAGATGTACTGTTTCCTGCTGTCCTTTTTGAGTTGAGTTCAACAAATTGTTTTTGGTGGTCCGCCCGAGCCTTGCATGGCCTGTAGACCAGAAGATCTGGCACTGTGTCTTGTAAGGGCAGACTAACTACTTTATTTTTGTTTTGTTTGTCCTTATTTAGCCACACTCCCATGTGACACCAGATGTAGCTTCTAGCCACAAGCATTTACGTCCAGGAAGCCTGACCCATTCGTGCTTAGTGGAGTGGGAATCTGAAGTTTGTTGCCTTTTGCACTTAGTTTTGACAGCTTCTCTTTTGACTCGTAGGCTTGTGGAACATATGAGTAGCTCTAGTTTTAACGATTGGGAATATATCATTTATATAAAATACATTTTTGTAAATACAATCTTACCTTTTCACTGTTTGTGTCTTAGAGTTCTGATCTCTGGGTATTTAGATGAAAAAAACAAACGTGATAAGGTCACAGTTACGTTTAAATGACCAAATATGGAAACTAACGTAGGTGATGACGTAATCTAGCGGTGTCTAATGACTTTTAGAACCACTACTAGCTGCTTTCCTTACTGGATTGGCAACAGTGTACATATAACATAACTTTAACAGCAAAACTGAGTCAATAAACTCATCATCATACATTTTTATTTATCGCAAGACTTGTCAAAGTTCTGATGTCTTATTGGCCATAAACAATGTGTATTAATTGTAGCAGCATGATAAACAATGGCCCACTTTTAGCTGATTGACACGGACATGCTTGTCATTATTCTCAGGGAGGAAAAAGCAATAGTTGCCACGGCGTCCGCCCGCTGTCTTTCTGTCAGTTTCACAGCGCTGCTCATTTGCCACGGATTCAGGCCATTAACTTATCCAAAATGAAATTGCAACAGCTGTCATTTTCTGTTCTCAACTTTATGTAAGAGGAGCCACACATCACCTGCACTGACCCCAGCAAACTCTCTGAACATAAGGAGACGAATATTTGGGAATACATTTAAAAAAAAACGACAGGAAATCACATGAAAAATTCACTGAAGCTTACCGGATATTAAAAACAATAACACAGCTATTAAATGAATAGATCCATGATACAAAAAACAACAACATAAAAGGAAATAAAAACACAAATGGGCATTTTGTGTTCTGTTTTTATTAGGACAACAAAACTATTGAAGAGGGCTATTCGTGGATAAAACATCTGATGTGTTGCCACAGCTATGTTTTAATTTTATTGATTGCACCTTTGGCTTTTATGTGCTCGTCGCAACTCCGCTTTAACGTGGCTGTGTCACACCATCCAAATTCTGTAAATTAGCTCTGTGTGCACACACAAGTCACAGAAATGTCTTCACTCCATTTCCCCAAACTGTCACACACACAGAGAGTGGGGGCCTTCAGAAATAATTAGTTTGTTACATGCTGTCAGGAGCAAAAATGCAAATCAAGGTTCGACATCTTGTTATGGGATAATTTTATCGATTCAGTCAGAGAAGATAACATCCTGTTTACTAATAAAGACTGACTTAACAAAACACCTCAGACGAGTGAAGACACACTAAAGCCATAGAAGCAAAGGAATGTGGACTCAAACTTTCCCCAGAGGCTTAGTAAGAATATCACACTCTTCTCAGTCTTACATATTATGGCTTTTGGGGTCAGAAATCCAAGTGACAGACACTCCTATTGTTCTGCGTGGTGATTTGAATAACACATTTCTTATTGTAGAAACAACTTTAATCTTTAACTCAAACATGTCAAAAAAAAAGGAGGATACCGGAATGTCTGCCTTACAGACTGACGGTAGACGAGTATTTGTTAAGGTGTGCCTTAAAAAGTGTCTTATTGCTTTTGACACCAGCTTGCATCTATGTTTGTGTATTTTTTCGCCTGAAGACTTTAATGAGAAAATAATTCAATAAAAAAATACTGTGTTGTGTTTGTTCTGCCTCTAGCTAAGTTATTTTTAAAAAAAAGGTCAACTCGGAGTAGAAAACAGACACCAATTTAGAATAATGAAGCTTCTTTGGTGAGAGATGATGGTTTTGAGTCAGTTTATGTTTTCTATGATTACATCAGTTTAATAATCAGCTTTTTCACCCAGCAATCGGCACAGCAGCTGACATCTCAGTGCAGGTGTTAATGGGATGAAGGTATTTTCATACGTTTGCATCAGAATTACATCTGAATGAATGAGGTGCAGGAGACAGGATATATTGAGGACCATGTCAACTGTCTGCAACATGAGAGGTACACAATACTGGTAGTTTTTATTGTTTTAACATCAATGCCATTTAGGACAAGCCTGTTAGCTGTAAATGTGGTTGTACAGTAGTCTGTCACTACTTCGCAGTTCGACTTTTGTGGACTCGCTCTTTCACAGTTTTTCAAAGTAAGATTGGACATGACACAATTGGCTGATTGACTGATGAGTCACAAGATCGGCATGGATTTTTTAAATTTAAAATTAATTATTTAAAATAATTTAACACCTGCTGCACCTGTGTACAGCACACAGGGAGTAGCTCCCTCCTGCAGCATGTTACAATCTCCACTTTGCAGTGGAGAAGTGGGAATGGCCAAGAGCACTGCGGCAGGTGGCAGAGAGCGGAGATCATGACATGCTGTGCTCTTTTAGAGCGTTTTTGAGTTTAGAAACATTGTTTAGAATATTGCAAGTGTGGGAAGGGTGTAAAATGCCTTTATCTATACTGTATAAAGTATATAGATATGTACAATATATATATATATACTGTATATATATATATATATACTGNTTATTAAAGGGGACCACACATGCAAAATTCACTTTTTAATGTTTTTTTTACTCAACTTTGGGTATGTACTTCATAAAAAAACAGTCCTAAGGCCAAAGAAATGCACCCAGTGGTTTATTTACTCTAAGTAGATTTATTTGTCTGTGATAAAAACGGTTCGTTCCTCACTTCCTGCGGTTTGTGACGTCACAAACCGCAGCCAACCGCAGCCACAACCCACCACAACCTGAGTCCAGCCCCTCACCTAGCAACCCCTGGTTAGGCTCAACCCACTTCTGTATTAAACACATGACTGTTGTTTTTCATGATTTCATCTCATCTTTTGTTTATATGTTCTTAATTTCATGTGTACAGCACTTTGTTGCAGCTGTGTTTTTTTTAAATGGCTTTATAAATAAAGTATAATTGTTATTTTTATGTTTTAGTTCAATTTTTAGTGTATTTGCGATCGCTCCCAACGCGCAGCCGGTAAAAATTAAACGAGCAGACCCCCGGCGTAGGGACCGGTGGCAACGGGACCCCTCCTCTGGCGGATGAAGCGGAGCTTCAACTGTACAGCCTCGCTGCGCAGCCTCGCAGCAGCGAGGACCTTCTCCTTACGGATTAATTTACGGGAGACACTTGGTGAACTTTGTGTTGTCTTGACTGGAACAGCGATAACTCCCAAAATCGCCGCGTGCAACGAGCGGAGCTGGCGAACACCGGAAGAGGAACAAGCTAACATTAGCATCGGATTCGGGTGGTCTCATGCTAAAAGGAGCAGCAAATTGCGGCGCGCTCAGACGGGTTTCGGTAAGTTATCTTAAGCTAGCACTAACAGTAAGTCAAATGAGTAATAAAAAAAGAGCTAATTTTAAAACAACAACACATTACAGATACTGGCTGTTACAGAGGGCGTAAACAGATCGTTGAAGGGCGTGGACTTCAGAACTTGTATCAGAAACCGGTCGTTCAAAACGAAAGTTAAAAATGGCAGAATTAAAAAGGGTATAATTGATTATCTAAGAATTATTTTGTGTATTAAAATGAATTAATATTGTCAAGATAGCACACAGACATAACATAATTTTTTTTAAAGACCTACATGTGGTCCCCTTTAAGGAAGGATTAAACGATTTTCAAGGATATTTTTATTGTCATACTCAGGTCCCAGATCAAAAAGCCTAACACTTAACAAATAAATAAATACATACGAGTATAAACATATATAATAAATTAAATTTAAAAAAAGTAAGCTGAATTAATTGCAGCTCAAGTTCAGCAGTCTGACAGCTGCAGGGAAGAAACTGTTTCTGAGCCTGGTGCTCTTGCTCTGAATGCTCCTCAGCTGAAAGCTTGAGGGGAGTGGCTGGAACGGACTGTGTGCAGGATGAGTGGAGTCCTTCATGATGCGGAGCACCCTTCTACTATATTGTGAAGTGTAGATGTCCGAGGTGGTGGAAGGCTGCTCCCCACAGTCTTCTGTGCAGTCTTAACCACTCTCTGCAGAGCCATCCTCTCAGCAGCGTGCAGCTGCCGTGCCACACGGTGATGCAGGTGCAGAGAGTGCTCTCCAACAAACAACAAACGAGAACACCTGCAATGGTCTTTAAAAAAACAGTTCTTATTGTGTTTGGATTTTCTCCTATTCTTATTGATGTTTTTTTATTTATCTAAGGATAACTCTTTTTTTACCAAGTGAAAGTACATGTATATATTAAAAACAAAATGCACACCTTGTGAACAATTCCTATGTAAGTATTAAACTGAATGTTTTACTAATAGTTAACAAAAACAAAAGCATTCTTATTTTGAAGAAGGTAAATGTGGACTTTTAGTTTTGAGGATTTTGAAATGGGGTTGTTTTTTAAACTCTGTTTTAAAAATTTAATATTAAAAGCACAAAGACTAACACAGAAAAGACTAGAGGTGCAGCTAGTTTATAAAACTTTAATCTCCTTAGACAAAGGATTTTTTCCCCTCAAAAAATAGGCTGAAATTTCAAGCAAAAAGTAGTTAAATTGAAATAAGATTGCCAAGTGACAAATCTTGACTTAAATAGATGTACCGGTAGTGATGTGCCAAACAGCATAGAGTGGAACCACTTGGACAAAAAATGGCCTTGAATAGTGGTTAAGACGGCGCTTAAGCAAATTCAACTCAAACCATTTATTTCCTGTCAATATTCATCACAAAGAAATTAATTCACTACAACACTACAACATTGGTATTCTGTTTAATTGTCTGGTACAATCATACGTTTTATTGTTACCTTACTAGTTGTGAACGTGTATGTGGTTAAAACAATTTGTGTTGCCACCATTACCTCCCTACTAAAGGCTAATACATATTTTAATATAAATACATTATAATCGTTGGGTGGCACAGTGGATAAGTTACTATCACGGTGAATTAATATACATAACTGGCTGTAAGTACCATACTCATCACTGTACCCTGTGACTCATTGGTCAGCTGGTCATCATTAAACTCATGCAAACTCTTACACTGGTTCATCTTCATCTATAAATCATACCTTGGTCTGCTGCCTGCATTATGTCCTCCGACATGTCACGTCATCAGTGCAGTTACAGCGTGCGCTCTCAGGCCATAATTACCTGCAGCGTTCCCTCAGTGCAGACTGAACTTGGCAGAAGGTGTTTTCTTGCTCTGCTCCTGTAACCTGTACCACCTTGCAACAAGAACTGAAGCTGTCCACCTTGATTTCTTTGATGGATTTTGAACATTTGATAAGGTCAGTAGAAACATCAAAACAGTTATGTTCTTGATTTTAGTATTTCACCCTGTTTCATATGGCACCTTGATTTTATTGTTTTACAACACTACTTTTATTTCAATTGCAGTCTATTGTTGCATGTACCCAGTGGTGGGCACCAGACCGCTGGGGAGTGCTAAAGCGCTAATCCGCTGATAGCGGACCTAAACAATTTATTAGCGCTATAGCGGATTGACTAACTTTTATAATTCATAAGCGGATTTGCGCTATTTTTATTTAAAATGCAGTACCGCTAATAACTAATTATCTATCAGTAAAAAAAAAAAACTTATTTACGGGCTCTTAAATCAACCGGACGACTGCTCACGGACCATATCCGGTCAGCGCCGGATGTGGTCCGTGAAAAAAAGCGGTCCCCGCTAGAGAGAGCTTGTATAGCAGTTAGCAGTCAGTGTGTTACTCTGCAGCCTTATTGCTTGTTTTCGAAAAGTCAAACGAAGAGTTTTTAACATGGAGGGTGAACTTATGGATGTTTCTCAGCGGCATACGCGACGCGTCAGCACCTTATTTGCCCTGCTCAAAATGGCAGCTGGCCACAGAAGCGAGCCCACACGGACTTTACAAGAAAACACGGTAAAAACAATTATTTCTTTACTGAGAAAAAAAAATTCTTAGCTGACTTTATAGCACAAGGTTTTTCTGAGCTTAACCGTTTAACAAAATTGTCAAATCTGCTGGATTAAAAAAAGTGGTTTGCCATTTGAAATGGCAAACTACTTTCTTTCATGCAAATGGCCCACGGGTTGGACAGATTTATTTCTTTAAATTTAGCTAAATAAATGCTTAAAAATATATATTTCTTAGCTGACTTTATAGCACAAGGGTTTGGGTTAGGGTTCCTGAGCTTAACTGTTTCACAAAATGGTCAAATCTGCTGGATTAAAAAAAGTAGTTCGCCATTTGCACGTTAGCGCTTTAGAATTAGCTTCCGCTAGCTTTGCTAAGACATAAGCGCTTTTGAAATTGCGGACCTAAATAAATTAATAAGCGCTTTAGAAATAGCTGAACAAATTTTTGGATTAGCGCTGCCCAGCACTGCATGTACCCTATATGTTATCTGTTTAAAACAGGCCGATCTTGTAAATGAGTCCTCGTGACTCAATGAGACTTCTTCTTTTTCTTTTGGCTGTTCCCTTCGTCAGGGGGTCACAACAGTGAACTAAGCTGCACAAAGACTTGGCAATTATTTTTATGCCGGATACCCTTCCTGATGCAACCACAGACCACTGAGCTACCACAGCCCTCTGTGTGGAGCAGAGAGCTGCTATTTTTTAGAGCTCTCTGCTCCACACAGAGTGCTGTGGTAGCCTGGAGGAGCAGATAGTGGAGTTAAGGGCCTTGCTCAAGGGCCCAGAGTGGGGCAAATGAAGGTAGTGACAGGTGTGGGTGCTTCACCTATCCCAGCCACATTTTGATGCTGTTGGTACTGGGAGTTGAACCAGCATTCTTCCCATCACAGGCCCACCTTCTCTAACTTCTGCGTCACCACTCCCGGCACTCAATGAGACTAACCTGTATACATAAAAAATGAATGAATGAATGAAAAGTTGGTAGAGCTGTTGCCTCTCAGCAAAAAGGTTGCTAGATCAAATCCTGGCCGGGGACCTTTCTGGGTGGAGTTTGCATGTTCTCTCTGTGCATGTTTTTTTTTTTCCCCAGGTACTCCAGTTTCCTTCCACAGACCAAAACATGCATGTTAGGCTGACTAGTAACTAAAGTTTGTCTCTAGGTGTGAGTGAGAGAGTGAATGGTTGTTTGTCTCATTTGACTCTATGTGTCCCTGTGATGGACTGGAGACCTGTCCAGGATGTCCCCTGCCTCTCGCACAGTCATAGCTGGATATGGGCACCAGTGACTCCAACGACCCAGAAAAGAAGAAGTGGATAAAGATAATGGATGGATGGTCTAAAATGATCCAAAATTCAGAAGCAGTGCTCCTTGTAAAAATAGCAAAAGCATTATCTCTAAATGCACTGGTTTACTTAGCACCTTTATGAAAATTGCTTTTTATTTTAGGAAATTTTCTGCCTAGAAACATTTTGACATGTTTAAAATCCCTAGGAAAAAAGACATCAGCTGTGATTTGAGAGATGCCATTGTTGCTTTTCATCAATCTGGAAAAACTTTATCGTTTGACAGTGAAACAACTCTTCAAAAATAAAAACTATTTAGGACAGCTGTCAATTTTCCAAGATGAAGATGCGTCGATAAGTTCACCTCAAGGTCAGACGATGAATTCACAAAGAAATTTAACGATTCTTCAAAAGCCACATCTCAAACTCTAAAGGCATCAGATAGAATGTTAAATGTTAAAGTTCATAATATAATTGAAAAGAGGTTTTAAAAATATTACTTTTTAAGTGTTAAAAACAGCTCTTCTTTATTTTTGTTTTATTTAAAAAATGGCATTATCACTTGGACAAAGTTGCATTCAGTGCTGTAGGGCAAAAACCTTGTTTCTTTGTTTTCATCTGTTTATATATCTGCTATTATGTTTTTGCATAATTCTACTCTATTGTTCTCCTTTCACTTTTGTATGTAGTTTTATAGATAGATAGCAAACACAAAATGTAAAACAATAAACAATAAAAAAGCTTGTGAACACAGCGTATCTATTTTAGAAGCATTGACAGACTTAGACATTTTGGGGCCCCAGGCAAACCTTTGTAAAGGGGCCCTCCCCCAAGTCAGCCTAAATGTACCATTAGGCCCTGCCCTGAAGGTCAAAGATTTTCATGTTCATACTCTAATACTGGGAACTAGACAATAAAAACAACAGTTTTTTTTCTCTACTTTAATAAGGTACAACTATCCTTTAAAGTCTTTTTGCAAAACATGTTTTATTATTGCAATAAAAGGCTCTAAATCAAGTCTTACACCAAAATTCAACAACACTAAATAAACACAAACGAATAGAGAGGGTAGATGTGAGCAATACAGTAGAAATATATTTTCCTAAATTAGAAGATTTTCACAACTTTAATTCTTTTAACGTTATATTACATATTCTGTAACAGGGAACAGTTGTTAGATCAATGTGAAAAAGTGAGTGTGTGTAGTTGAGATGTGGTACTTTGAGATGAATTCACACACTGGCTCGATATGAACAGCAAGATGTCCAGGCATGAGACACTTTTTACAGCATTAAGTGATCATGAATTACCTTGATTATTCAGCTGGACTTCTGTGAAAGTTGTCTTCTGTCTTGTTTCTGGTCTTTAATGATGCATGTTTAAAGCCTGCAACTGAAAAAAAAAAAAAAGTGTTGGAGGAAAAAGGAAAAATAAGACATTATATTTAATACATGTGAAGGCTCTCATTTATCCAAGTTTCCATAATTAAGACTGAAAGTTTTGACTTCTTTTTGAACCTTAAGACTTACACAGACTGTAAACTAAATGACTCAAATAATGTCATAGCTTTTTCCACCTGGATTATTGAGCATGCATCAGGGAATGTCACTTTTCATTTATATCAATTTTTACATTTTAGATAGCCTTTTGATTCTGTTGTTTTAAACATACAGTTGCATTTCTGTCCAAAGCAAACCAGTCATTATTAAAAAAACACGTTTTTGCATTACTCTGAAAGCTATAAGTTGTGCTTTATAATGTATTTAATGGAGGGACTATGGACCAAATAACAAAACAACGATAGTCTGATGAAGTTTTAACAGTCAGATATTTTGTAAAATGGTTGAGAAAAAAAATAGATAACTGTGGAATATTTTAGATCTATTCAATGTATAGTCCGTATATTTTAATAATATAATAAACAAGCAGCTAAAGTAGGTAAAATATAAAATCCCCTCTATCTCTCCTCGTTTTAATTAAGAAGATTTAGGCCGAATATCTTTTAATATTTTGATACAGAAAGAAAACATGAAAATAGTAGTTGTCTCAGCTGATTACTGTCAGGATTTCTTTACACAACCTACAAAATATTTCCTAAAACTCTTACCTCATCTTCGTCACTGCCGCGGCGGCATTGACTTCTTCCTGTATCCCAGACGGTTCCCCCACACTTTCAATGGGCCGCCCGTCATTATCAGCAGTTGATGAAGTTTTAGACCCATTAAAAAACGTTTTCACTTTCGGTAGTGTAGAAACATACGTTTTGTTTTTTTTTCACGCTTTTTACGCTCCACTTTCGTATCTTTGCGTTGGCTTCATCTTTTTTCTGTCTCCTCTCTCCCGACTCCCGCTTCTCACTCAAGCAGCATAACTTCCTGATTTTTGGGTGATGTCATGATGGAATAGTCCATTTTAGTAGGGGGGGTACAGAAATCTACCATTTTTTGTATTGTGTTTTTAATGATCGTTTTCATCGTAACTATAATTATTTTCATGTTAAATGTACATTAACAAGCAGGAGCAATGTTATGGTACGTCCACACCTAGCAGCATTTCAACTTCCAAAAACCTTGTCACACACGCAAGTGGACGCATTGGACCCACAGTGGTGTCCAGACCAGAACGAGAAGCTTCGGCGGTGTGGCGGCGGGGTGTGTGGGAGGAGCTTACCGGTATACGGAGTTTATCTCTGTCCCTGTAGAGCAGACTTGACTGGTCGTGAAGGACTTGTCGCGAACACACAGCTACAATGAGTTTCTCTTCCATAGTACATGACTCCGCGGGTTTTTTCTGTGTCCCACAAACAATACGTCACATAGTTGCGCAATACCCCCGCCCCCTCGTTTCCGCGTCACATAGGGACTCTCCCCCTCTCTTCCCCCGACTTCTCCCCCCGACTCTCCCTGATCAACCAATCAGGGAGAGTTGAACGGCGTTTGAATGTTTGAACGGCGAAATCTTCAGCATGTTGGAGGCGTGCTTTGGAGGCTGACGCGGGTTCACGTGCACGGAAAAACACTTTCCAGCACGCTCAACACGCACGTGACGTGACGCTTGAC
The DNA here is from genome assembly GCA_038048925.1 of Garcialebias charrua. Classification (NCBI taxonomy): domain Eukaryota; kingdom Metazoa; phylum Chordata; class Actinopteri; order Cyprinodontiformes; family Rivulidae; genus Garcialebias; species Garcialebias charrua. Next base: position 37,643 of record JBBPBX010011170.1, on the reverse strand, counting down.
GCCAAGACGCGGCTGGAGGCGCGTCCCCCATTGACTTTGCATGTAAACCGGACGCTCCTGCAGTTGAAAACGCGTTCGGTCTGGATTCACCATTAGGGATGTAGGTGACTGGCCGGGGCGGGCCCGGGGCCCCTGCTGATTGGGGGCCCCTGCTGATTGGGGGCCACAGGCGACTGCCTCATTCGCCTATATGGTACATCAGCGTCTGTTTAGAAGTAGGCTTTGTTAAATTTTCTAGAATTTTGTGTGGAGAATCTGTGTTTTTACTGCTAACCCTGATCCTTGCATCTCCAGAGTGGCAGAGCCAAACCATCTCACCTGTTCCTGACCCGGTAAGTCTCCTGATTTTCAGCTCCTGTGGTCCAGCAGTTTGACGCAGCTACATTGAGACCTTATGCCCTGACCTGTTGGTGTCCTCCTGTGGAAACTGGTTTCTTGAGTCTGTTCTGTGTTGAATCTGTGAAACCCCAGCCTGGAACCATCTGCCTCAGTGTTAAACTACAAACAGCATTGGATACATCTAACAAGGTTCTGTCCTTCCACTAGAAATCACCACCCTCCTCCATGCTTATAGCAGCTCCTGAGACTGTAAGAAAACAATATTAGATTCCTTCATTTACATCAGATCTTCACAAGATAAGAACTTTATTGAAATTGGTTTGCCAGAGTTTCAATCCAAAGAAACATGCACAAGGAATCACACTATATATAAAATAATACAGAATATAAAAATAAGGGAGAGGTATAAAAATACCAATAATTAAATTGGAAACAGGTCATCTACAGGATAGTTACCCTCATGCTTCTTCACTCCCCCCACAGATCCATCCCGAGTTACGATCTGTGTGAATTCTATTTTCTGGTTCTCCTCTGCTTGTCAGTCAGAAGCACAGCAGGTGTCTTCAGCTGTGAAAAACATTTTGATGAGCAGAGACAGCATAAAAGATGAAGCCAAACAACTGACTGACAATTGAGTGTGGTTCACTGATGGTGAGGTCAGCTTATCTTTAATTTGAGATAAAATCTTACATGAATAGTCATTGATTTTTTTAAAGCATTTCTTCATGTACATGTAAAACTGGAGGGTGCCCACTCTTGATGGTTTTAAAAACACCACTTTGTTAGGCTGCAGTTCAAACTGCTGACCCCTGAATTGAACACTGCAGCTTATCTAAATGTGTCGACCACTGGGAATTTACCCATACAGACAAGCTCGTGTTTAGAGTAATTTTAAGTCAGCTTCACTACAACGAAATACAACTCAGGAGTCTTCAGTTTACACTCAGGAAGTGACTGTTTATTGCTGTGTCAACCAAGGGCGTAATCACCATCTCAGAAGTGAGGGGGACAAATTTTTCAAATTCTCATCCTCTCTCAATCAGATTTGTCCTTGGTGGCTAAAAACAAATAACAGCCACTGTACAGCACCAGGGGATACACTCTAGTTATTTAAATTATATACTAACAAAATCTAAAGAATTAGCTGCCAAACTCTGGTTGACTTGACACAATTACCCTCAAACATCAACTTTTGACACACAATGGTCTTGGGATCTGGATGATGTGGCTTTAGTGTGGTAAAAGAAGCTCCATCCCCTTCTCTGTCACTGTCTGCAGGCTGTCCCTGACTATCAGTACTGTAGTCTGGTCTCTGCCCTGACACAGGCTCTTCTCTCTGTGCTATCTATAATACAAACAAAAATTATTTGGAGTGTGAATGAGAGTAATTCTGAAATATATGTAAAAAAAAAAAAAAACCTGATCTGAAATCTGCATTGTTTCTCCCTGTAATAAATACATTTTTCTCAGCATGTTATAACCTGTCCTTACCTGGGAAGACCCTGCATCATCATCATCCCTGCTGCTGGCCTCTGGTTTGTCTCCTCCCTGACATTGCTCATTCTATAGTAGCAATAAAGATTAATTTTAGTATGTGGAAAGCAAGTGAGTACAAATTTTGCACAGACATTAAACCTGGAAAAGGCTTATTCCTGGCATTAACTAACTAGCAAGAAATGTAAAAACAACCTTAATATTCTTGTTAACTAGCATAACAATATATTGGCATGTATGAACTAATCATCATTTAGATATCATCTGCAGTCAATGTGCTGCAGTCTGGTCTTTGCCCTGACACATGCTCTTCTCTCTGTGCTAATACATATGAAAAATATTTTTGGAGTGGGAATAAGAGTAATTCTGAAGTATCTGTAAATAAATCCTGATCTGAAACCTGCATCGTTTCTCCCTGTAATAAATCATTTTCTTAGCATGTTATAACCTGTCCTTACCTGGGAAGACCCTGCATCACCATCATCCCTGCTGCTGGCCTCTGGTTTGTCTCCTCCCTGACATTGTTCTTTCTATGGTGGCAATAAAGATTTTTATTATGTGGAAAGCAAGTGAGCACAAATTTTGCAAAGAAAATAAATAAGATTGTTTATTCTTGGCATTAACTAAGTAGCAAGAAATGTAAAACCATTATTATACCTGTCAACTATTGTAATTGCATGTATGAAGCAGTCATCATTTACCTAATACTATCTGCATGAGATTACTGTACTAGTGATTTAGCTACCATAATCTGTAAGAGTTTATTAGTCATAAATTAGCCAACATTATCTGTAGTATTTATAATTCATAATTTAGCTAACAGTGTCTGTAGTATATGTCATAATTTAACTAACATTACCTGTTAGTATTTACTAGTCATAATTTAGCTAACATTAGTCATAATTTAGCTAACATTATCTGTTGTATTTACTAGTCATAATTTAGCTAATATTATGATAGTATTTACTAGTCTCATACTCATTATTATCTGCATGAAACAGCATTGTTCACTTACAGGGCTTGTTCGGAAAAAATTGTGCAGAGTTTTTTGCTTTTTGCTGACTCTGGCTGGTTTGCTGAACATGGTTGCAGCTAATGCCCAACAGCACGTCGGTCTCCCCTTGTAAACAGGTGCGTCACACCGATGTAATAACAGTGGCGGTTCTAGACCAGTTGTACTGGTGGGGCCAAGCTGGGGCCAGAGGTTTTGTCAGAGGGGCACGTTCATCAGATGAACGTTGTTACCTGTATATAATTTTGGACTGAGAAACTGAACCAAGACTTCACCTAACAGTTATTTTCATTATAATTTTATTTGCTTATTAATATATTTTATTCAGTCAATACAAATACTGTGTAAAATGTTTTATATTTTTCTCATTTGATTTTTTAAACTATTTTCTTTGGTTACAATGGTTAATCACTGCTTTAAAAAAATAAAAGTCAAGTAAGATTTCGAATCTGTCTTTTTCTCCAAGATGAACTTCAACAAAGACAGATTTGAAATCTTACTTAACTGTTAGATGAAGTCTTGGTTCAGTTTCTCAGTCCAAAATTATATACAGGTAACAAAATTGGCTGCCCTACTATCACAGCAACTGTATTCTGCGATTTTGATTAATACAAAATCGTAGAATTTCATGATTTCTGGCATCATGATTTCTGGCAAACGATCAACAAATGAGTGACTCATTTGTTGATCGGTTTGCCAGAAATCATCAAATTATGTTTGTATTCTGCATCTGTCTGTTAGCAAAATATCTTATGAACAACTGAACAGATTTTGATTAAACTTTCAAGAAATAATCACTGAATGGCTCTCTACGACTGGTTGACTTTTAAAGTACATCCATGGTGTTGGTCTGTTAGCAAAATATCTCATGACCCTCTGGACAGATTTTGAAAAATCTTTCAAGAAATAATAAACAGATGTTTCTTTACTGCTGATTAACTTTTGGATGTATTTGAATTGAAGATGGCTGCAGCAGGCAATTGAAATAAGCCAAACTCAAAAATGGTTATAATTCAGTTAATTTTACAGATATGGAGTTAAGTGATTGTTTGTTTAAAGTTATTTTATATATTCTTTTAAATAATGGGGTGATGTAAGTTTTTTTTCTTCTTTCTGCACTCTTTTCATTCAATGTTTTATTTTTGATGAATGTTTTATTTTGTCTCTTTTAAATGAATGAATAAATAAATTAAATAAAATATTAAATAGCTTTACATCTGCTAAGTTCTTGGCATAAACCAACACAGACATGTTCCTGTTTTTAGTGTTTTACATGCTTTATATTGTAGCTGTATTATGATATGATGCGAAGCCACAGAGCTCCCAGGCGGAAGCTGAAACAGCTGCCGTAATCAGAGCGCCCAACCCGGGATGAAAAAGAAAAACACACTGCTGGCTGAAGCTCTGAGCTCGATGGAATGTCTGGCGTAAAACTAACTTGACCACGGTTTAATGTGACGCAGATGTGTTCATATAGCTCTGCAAACATTGAACGTTGTTGTCTTGCGGTGTTGAGGGTAAAATATGTCCACACAACGCACATGTTACGATGAAAAGTCGGCTAGCTGCTAGCTAAGATGCTACACTCACCAGTGTTGACCGATCTTGCGACAGAAACAAGCGTCCAATCCATAACCAATTGTGACCAGCTCCATGTAAACAATCCATAAACAAACGACCCGCTCTTTCAAAACGATGCCAAAACAAACCCAACAGAGTACTCAGTCAGCCCCTCACGCTTGTAGCTGCCTGCAAACTATGAACTGGATTTCCTGAATGTGAGGCGGGTCTTGTTACTCTGGGTTCATGAGACACGCCTCCGTTCAGGAAATCCATCCCATAGTTTGAAGCCAACGTGCATCAAGGGTTGGATCGATACGTAAACAAGGCTGGTATCGGTATGTGCCATGAGCATTGGTTCCGCTTCTGCTCGGAGGGCGGGCCAATAAGCGTGTGCCGTTCATGGTGCGTTTAAAGACAGTTCGGAAAAACGAGTTACCGCATCTTATTAGTAGATTAGACAGTTGTAATGGTTCAAAAAAGTGCGGGGGACAGAGGGCACAGATATGGAAAGTGCGGGGGACATGTCCCACGCGTACCCCGCGGCTGTTACGCCCATGGTGTCAACGGTTTATTTTAAAGGAAATGGGTTTGAGTGATTTCTCAGCAGAGCTTTTCCTCAATTTTCTTTGTCCATTTGATGTTAGCGTGAAATGTCATATGAGTGGAAAACAAGTCTCTTTCACCCAGTATTTGCTCAAAGTGTTTTTCTTCCTCTGCTTAGGGTTTGATGATCAGCTTTGTCTGTTTGTTGGTGTCAGCATTTAAAAGGGAGTTAAATTTTTGCAGTTGGTCTTGATTCAAATGAAGTTAATTGGTTAATCAGTTAATTTAACTTTTACTGCCAGCTCATAACAAATATTATCTCAGGACACCCTAAAAAAAAAAATTCACATACTGTACATTATAAAATGCCACTAAGTTTATGTTTATGTTTATGTTTATTAAATTTGTTCATTTTTTTACAAAAGAAACACAATACAAGACAATCCCATTAATGATACGTACACAATGTAAAAAAATGAAAGGAAGCAGAAAGAAGAATAAATCTTATTATATCTGCCCCTTTTTTCAAACAATCAGATTAAACAATAATAATATTTCACCAGTAGTACAAAATGACTAACTCTTTCTAATTTTCTAATACTAATACGTAACTAATAATCGATACAAAACACATTAATAATATTTCACCAGTAGTACAAAATGACTAATTCTTTCTAATTTTCTAATACTAATACATAATTAAAAATTGATACAAAGCACATTAATAATCTTCCACCAGTAGTACAAAATGACTAACTCTTTCTAATTTTCTAATACTAATACATTACTAATAAATAATACAATACACATTATGCTAATTCATATATATTTTTTCAACAAATTCCTTTTGATCATTTTTTTAAATGTAAACAGTGACTTGGCATTTTTAACTACATTCTCCAAGCCATTCCATAATCTAATTCCCTGGATTGAGGTAGAACGTCCCTTCAAGCTAGTTCTGAATTGTGGTTTTACAAACATCTCTGTCCCCTTAAGATTATAACAACTTTGTCTTTTAACAAAGTGCATTTGGATATTTAAAGGTAATTTGTTGTTCTGAGCCCTATACATAATTGATAAAATATTATAATCAACCAAATCATGGAACTTCAATAATTTCAGTTGATAAAATAATGTACTGGATGGATGACAGTAATGTTTTCTAGTGATAATTCTTACAGCTCTTTTCTGTAATACAAAAATAGGCTTTGTGATTGTTTTACACGCTTTCCCCCAAACATCAATACAATAGATTAAGTGTGGAACAATGATTGTGTTATACAACAAATACAGAGCTTTATCATTCAATAGGTCTCTGACCTTGTATAGTACTGCAATCGATTTAGCTATTTTTATTCTTACAGAATTTATGTGTTGTTTCCATGTCAGTTTGTCATCAATAATAACACCCAAAAACTTCACCTCACTCACTCTACAAATCTCAACACCCTCAATTTTGAGTGGAACATCAACAGTTTTCTTTTTATTACTGAATATCATGTAATTAGTTTTTTCTAGATTTAATGATAATTTATTGATTTTAAACCAAGTTTGTATTTTGGTAAATTCTGTCTTTATCAATTCCAACATTTGTTCTATATCTTCACCTAAACAGAAAAAAGTGGTATCATCAGCAAAAAGTATACATTTAAGGAGTCCTGACACATTTACCAAGTCATTCACATATAAAATAAATAGCTTTGGTCCAAGCACAGAGCCCTGGGGAACTCCACATGTGATATTACAGAGGTCAGATCTTACATCATTTATTTGTACAAATTGTTTCCTATCTTTCAAATAGCTAGATACCCACTGTAATGCTGGTCCTCTAATACCATATTTGTTCAGTTTTTCAAGGAGAATGGTGTGATCAATAGTATCGAATGCTTTTTTTAAATCAACAAAAATACTGACACAGTATTGTTTTTGATCGACAGCAGTAGTTATTTGTTCCATTAATTCCATGAGAGCCATTGATGTAGAGTTTTTAGCTCTGAACCCATATTGACTAAGTAAAATTATATCTAAAAATAGTAGATATTGTGCAAGAAAGCTGGTTTGTAAAGTTCATAAACAATTAGGTTGCACACACTCGTCCAAAGAAGAACCTATAGAATCTGACACAAATCTCACCATTGATTCAAATTAATGATCAAGTGAAAGTGTGAATTCTGAAAATCACAATCTGAACTAAGGAAGCCTCGTTGAAACCTCTCTAAATAACAAATACAGTTTAGTTGGCTTCTGGTCGGCACAATGGCACAGATACTGGAGCTGTTGCCTTTCAGTGAGAAGTACCCTGATGCATGCTCAATAATCCAGGTAGAAAAATCTAAAAAAAAGCTAAGTCTGGTCCTCTGGACATTGAATGTCCATTGACATTGAATGTCCAGAGGACCAGACTTAGCTTTTTTAGATTTCAGTGAGAAGGTTGCTGGACTGAATTCTGGCCAGGGACCTTCCTGCGTGGAGTTTGCATGTTCTTTCCATGCATGTGTGTTCTCCGGATACTTCGATTTCCTCCTACAGACCAAAAAACATGTATGTTAAGCTTATTGGCAACTCCAAATTGTCCTTAGATGTGAGTGAGAGAGGGAATGGTTGTTTGTCTCGTTTGACTTGTTATTTTTGATCAGAATATGTGTTTTAACCCCCAGATTAAAATGTTCCCAAAACCGCTTTCTTCCACCTGCGTAATATCACTAAGATTAGAAACATCTCATCCAAAAATTATGCAGAAAAACTGGTCCATGCATTTATCACGCCTAGGTTGGACAATTGTAAGTTTTTACTGTCTGGGTGTCCAAATACTTCTTTAAAAAGTCTTCAGCTGATCAAAAATTTTGCTGCCAGAGTTTAAATGAACGTTGATAGGAGAGATCATTATCTCTCCAGTTTTAGCTTCTCTCCACTGGCTCTCTGTCACATCGAGAACAAAATTCAAATTCTTTCTTCTAACCTACAAAGCCCCCAACAACCTAGCTCCATCTTATATTAAATATCTTATTGTTCCATATTTTCCTAACATAGCACCAGTGTTGGGCACCAGACCGCTGGGGAGTGCTAAAGCGCTAATCCGCTAATAGCGGACCTAAACAATTTGTTAGCGCTATAACGGATTGACTAACTTTTATATTTCATAAGCAGATTTGCGCTATCTATCCATCCATCCATTTTCTTCCGCTTATCTGGGGTCGGGTCGCGGGGGTAGCAGCTTAAGTAGGGAGGCCCAGACTTCCCTCTCCCCAGCCACGTGGAGCAGCTCCTCTGGGGGAATCCCAAGGCGTTCCCAGGCCAGCCGAGAAACATAGTCCCTCCAGCGTGTCCTGGGTCTTCCTCTGGGTCTCCTCCCGGTGGGACATGCCCGGAACACCTCACCAGGGAGGCGTCCAGGAGGCATCCTAACCAGATGCCCGAGCCACCTCAACTGGCTCCTCTCGATGTGGAGAAGCAGCGGCTCTACTCCGAGTCCCTCCCGGATGACTGAGCTTCTCACCCTATCTCTAAGGGAGAGTCCAGACACCCTGCGGAGAAAACTCATTTCAGCCGCTTGTATCCGAGATCTCGTTCTTTCGGTCATAACCCAGAGCTCATGACCATAGATGAGGGTAGGAACGTAGATCGATCGGTAAATTGAGAGCTTTGCCTTTTGACTCAGCTCTCTCTTCACCACGACAGACCGGTACAGCGCCCGCTTCACTGCGGACGCTGCACCTATCCGCCTATCGATCTCACGCTCCAGTTTTCCCTCATTCGTGAACAAGACCCCGAGATACTTAAACTCCTCCACTTGGGGCAGGACCTCCTCCCCGACCTGGAGAAGGCATGCTACCCTTTTCCGGCTCAAGACCATGGCCTCGGATTTGGAGGAACTGATCCTCATCCCGGCCGCATCACATTCAGCTGCAAACCGCTCCAGCGAAAGCTGTAGATCACGAACTGATGAAGCCAATAGGACCACATCATCTGCAAAAAACAGAGAAGAGATTCTAAGGCCACCAAAACGGATCCTCTCAACACCTTGNTTAATTTGGCTTGAAACAGCGGGGTTCTCTGCGGATTTATCCAAGTACCCAGCACAAACAGCTAGCCACAGAATTAGCCCCTGAGTTCACCTCTGACCCGGAAGATGTCAAGATGGAATAGTCCATTTTTAGTAGGGGGATAAAGAAATCGACCGTTTTTTTTATTGCGTATTTAATGATCGTTTTCATCGTAACTATAATTATTTTTATGTTAAATGTACATTAACAAGCAGGATCAATGTTAGGGATGTAGGTGACTGGCCGGGGCGCGGCGGGGCCGGGGCCCCATGCTGATTGGGATCCCCAGGCAACGGCATCATTTGCTACATGGTAGATCCGAGTCTGTTCTCCGCTCTGCTCCCTCCCCCTCCAACCCTCCCTCCTCTCTGCTCTTTACGGTGGGGAAAAAGGTAAAACACCAGCTACGGAGCCAGTATAAGAGCCTCTAAATAAGTTTATTGGTTTTTACTGATAGATAATTAGTTATTAGCGGTACTGCATTTTAAATAAAAATAGCACAAATCCGCTTATGAATTATAAAAGTTAGTCAAACCACAAAAACGCTGACAAAAAGTTTAGGTCCACTGTAAGCGGATTAGCGCTTTAGCGCTCTCTGGCGTTCATCTACCCACCACTGATATTTATGTTACTGTGTCTTTAAGAGAGTTCTTCTTCGTTGGTTTTGGTGTGTGGTGTTCAGGTTAAGCGGGGGAAAGCCACAGACGCGGGCTGACGCGGTGTTGTGATGAAGCTGTAACGAAGTGCTGAATAAAAGTTCGGACAGTAAAGCTATTCCCTGTCAGTGTGATTGCTCTTTCTCCACCCACGACCTCCGTATGTATTGGTAACACGTCTTCACCTCATACAGCGATGATACACTGACTGGTGGCAGCGGGTTTGTGGACGCTTTCAGCGATTGGAGCGGTGAGCACATGCTGAGCATGCTATTAGCCATATAGCTAATGTTGCACATGCTGATAGGCGCGTTTAGCTGCTGCTGAGGACAAACTTTTTTTTTCCTACTCCATTTTTTTTTCTCTCTGCTGCATGTTACAAGGACCAGTTATGGAGAGTAATTGTTGGGAACAATTACCTGTTCATTCTGCTGCTGGCCGTACCAGGCCACAGTACAGCCACCTTTGTGGGGGATGAAAAAGAGGATTTTTCTAAATGGTGCAGACGTTTTGAAGTGACTGTTGCGGCTGATCCTGATGCTAATGAGGATAGTTTGGCGAAACTGTTACCTACATGCTTGGGGGGAGCTGCTTTTAGTTACTGTCTGGGACAGTCTATCTGATGCAGTTAAAGCGGACTATTCAGCCACAAAAGAGAAGCTGAAGAGCGTTTTTGGACAAACTGCTTATTTGTTGACTTTCCAAAGCTACATTAATGCACGTAGTCCCCTTCCTGGTGAAGCTCTTCCTGTGTTTGCTGCCGAGATTTGCCGTTTGGTCGAGGAAGCTTTTCCAACTTATGATAATAATGCTAAACAGGGAGAAAAATTTAGACGCTTTATTGCTGGACTTGACCGATACCTCCAACTGCGATGTCATGAGCAGGTTGTTAAGACATTGGAGACTGCACTACAGTTTGCTATGCAAATTGAAACTGCTCGCCAAGCTAGTAGAGTGTTCACATCCCCGGCTACTGCACAGTTTTTTTTCTACACCAGCTTACTCTGCTGTCTCACCTGGTTGGTCTACTCAGCTTCCTTCACCTGCTCCTCAAGGAGTCCACTCGGCTACTGTGGATGATTTCAAGAAAATGGCAAAGACGATCGAAATACTGTCGGACAAAGTTCAACAGCTACAAATGACGGTTGACCGCCAGCGTGAGGACGCATATCGACAGGACAGGCGGGATTATGGATTTCGTCATCGGAGCTTCACTTCGGCTGGACAAGGTGAGGGCAGATATTCATCGGACGACTACCATCTGTCACCTCCACGCCGCAGAGACTCATCAAATGACCGGAACACACATCGCCGCAGCTCCAGAGACTCATCAAACGACCGGAACACACATCGCCGCAGCTCTAGAGACTCATCAAACGACCGGAACACACATCGCCGCAGATCCTTCCGCACATCATATGACGAGGAACACAACCAACGGGATTCACCTGCTCGAACCGGCTCATCTGAACGCTACTCGCAGGGCTAAAGCGCTTCAAACAGAGGCTACGCTAGGCGTGGTCGCTCTCCTGACCGCTATGAAAGTGGCAGCTTTCCTCGCTCTCCCAGTCCTGGGCAGGTATGGTTCCGGTCCCCTTCACGACACAACATGGAGTAGGAAAACAACAATTTAAGGAAAATGGACATCACACATTACCCTACAGGACGCAGGGTAGGGATGGGAATTGTTAAGAAATTATCAATATCAATTCCTTTATCGATATCATGTATCGATTCAATTCCTTATCAATTCTGTTAACAATTCTCATTGGGTTAGGCAAAAAAAATAGTACACCATTTGTGTGCATGAAGTGCTCCCATTTATACGATGGCATTTTTAGGTCTGTTGTGTGTTGAAAAACGTCATCCTGAAAGCTAAGTGTGCTAGCAACAGCCTCTGAGCCAGCCAGACTCCGGCAATCCTCGTTAGCTAAATGTTATTACATGAGATGGAGATTATTTATACAACACAGTGGAAGCAGTAAAGCAAAAAAGTAACAAGTGACAGGAACTGGAGGAGTTTAACGTTACGTGCTGCAACATTTAAAACAGGACGCTAGTTTGTTAGCTCCGCTTCCACCACGAAGCAGCATCACAAAGCAGCGTGTTAAAGACGGTACATTTGTGCAAACTCACCTCATGCTGAGTGGTCAAATGCTTCTCTCTGCATGTTAGAAGTATTTCCGCCCTTTATTGTAATCGACGCTTTGCATGTGTTGCAAGTAGACCTGGTTTCGTCTTGCTTTTTCCTTGACGCCATGTTGATACGGCGCATGTCTGTGATGTCATCACGTAAATGCGTCACCACGTCGAGTCAGTAGAACGACTCAGAGAACCGATAAACTGAATCGTTAAGACAAGCATCCTACAATTACAGTACAGAGAATTGAACTCTAAAGAACCGGTTCTTTAAAAGAACCGGTTCTCAATTCCCATCCCTAACGCAGGGGTCATGGGACATTGGAAATGGATCTGTATCAAGGGACAATCACTCACAAAGATGGTAAGAAACACACGAATACAGATGCCATGTTACGTATACCATTGGGACAGGACTCGATTGAGATGACAAGTGTGACTCTACCTGATTGAATGGTTGAATGAATGAATGAATGAATCTGACCATAACATGGACATTGTAACTGCACAACTTGCTGATCCTGTTCTCTGGGAAGTGCATACTTGGGTAGAAAACAACAAACATCCCTACCTCAGACAGGTAAAAGGTAGAATGCAGAGAAAACCATGGTGGCAGTTTCATAACTTGGTGCTATGTAACAACTTGTTGTGTCGCAAAGGCCAAAGAACGCCTGGGAAACCTGAGTTTTATCAAGTGTTAATTCCACTGGCACTGGTTACAGAAACAATGCAATTTTTTCATGGTAATCCATGTTCTGTTCATTACAGTGCTGAACGAACATTTAAGAAAGCATTGACAGTGTGTTATTGGCCAGGAATGAGATCTGATATTGAAAATTTTTGTAATCTGTGTAAGACATATGAAGCTTTTAGGAGGGTTGTACCAAAGCACATATAGATCTCCTTTACAATCTGTTCAGACTGAGAGACCATTTCAGTTGGTCTGTACTGACATTACCGAACTTCCAGTTACATCTGTTTGGAACAGATATGTGCTTGTGGTACAGGACCATTTCACCAAGTATGTGAATGCATATGCTATGGTTGACCAAAAAGCTGCCACAGTAGCACAGTTACACTGTGAAAGATATATCCCTGAACATGGTGTTCCTGAAGAACTGTTGTTGGATCAGGGACGACAATGAGTCAGAAATTATTCAAAACATTTGTCAGAGACTAAAGATGACAAAGAAAAGGACCTCCCCATATCACCCAAGAGGGAATGGTATGGTTGAGAGATTTAACAGGACTTTGAAAGAGCAGTTGGCTCGACTCATCCAGGACTATGGAGGTGAGTGGGACCACTACCTTCCGGCTGTGGTACTTTCATTCAACTCTACGCCACACTCGAGCACGGGGTATTCACCTTATTTCCTTGTGCATGGTAGAGAGCCCAGATTACTGGCTAATGTTCATGTTTCATCACCAACAGTTTCTGATAGTCCAACAAACTATGGTGCAGAACTGGCTAGATGGCTGGACGCTGCTTTTGAGACTGTTTTTCTCCATCATGAAGAACAAAGACAAAAACGAGTGGAGGGCAACCAATCTGTCCCAAGGCCAAACATGGACATGCTGCCGAGGTATACAGCTTTGTCTGGTTCATTACCCTTGCTCTTTGGCCAAACAGCGTAGACATCAGAAACTGCTAGGTCATTGACACTTTCACCAAGCAGACAAACTGGACCAGTCTCTCAGCAGCCGGCACAAACACCTCTTAGCTTGCCACCCTCTGAAGGTGCAGTTGTCACCAGGTGTGGACGTACTGTTCGAAGGCCACAACGACTTTTGTCGTGACAAAGTTACAA
>JBBPBX010011170.1:9532-23771 GCA_038048925.1 Garcialebias charrua | reverse complement strand
TTGTGGTTTATACAATGCTGCAACAAATTTACGACTTATTTATTTATTTGTTTATTTTGATGGGCTAACAAGCTTCATGTCGCCAAAACATTTAGCCTCCTCACACCTGGGCGTTCACATAGCTGCCCAATACATGTCTCTCTTAAGGCTCCCACTGTAGGGTTTCTGGGTCTGGTCCTTCATGTTGTCTCTCCCTCATGTTTACCAGTCAGCATTCCTCCTCCTGTCACCCTGCACTGTCTCACCTGTGTGTAATCCTAATCACTGCAGGTGTCTCTCATTCCTACTCGTCAGTGTTAGTATTTATTCAGCCCCTTGGTGTCTAGTCTTTGTGTCCGGATTGTCCTTGTCCCGTCAAGGCTTCATGACTGCTACTCCCTCTGTGTCTCCTCCGTACAGTATTGAGTAAGTTGCTGCACTGCCAGCTGTTTATTTTGTTACTTTTGTAAATAAATAAGTTTACTTACTTTTACCGGAGCTTCCTCGTTTCTCCTGCACATGGGTTCACAACGCAGAGACGCGATCATGACACCCACAGACTCAGGTGGTCCTCAGTCCGTGCAGAAACTGTCTGCAGACGGCTGAGACTTCATACTCGAGCATCCACCCTGAGCAGCTGCAGCCCATCTCTGCAGGCAAGGGACGTTTGCCTTCAGGATACATTGAGATTGACGATTTGCTGACCTGCTTACTGGATTGATTGACAGGTCGCAAAAACAAAAGAAAAAAAAACGAGAGCTGGCAGCCCCAGCCGCAGCGGTGTTCTGTGTTTATATGCTGTTAATAAAAAGTTGTAAATAAAATTTTTTAAACAGGGAGTGCTGGCCCTGCAGCCCATACATCAGACCGGCCCACCAGGACATCTCCAGATCCTCCCGCAGCCATGCTGCTGAAGAAGGGGAATTTATTACATTGGTGTCACATACGTACAAAACAGTCCGGTGCCAGGCAGTTTATTGTGCAACACAGAGTACGTGTACGCGGTCGTAAAAACTGAAAGTTATGCACCATAACTCATGTTCCCTGAAGGAAGGGAACGAGGTGCAACACTATTGCTATGGGAAATTGCGCCCGCGCGATTACCTGAAGGAATACATTCACGCCTTTACGGCAGGGGGCGTCAGCGTCACCCCAGAGACCCCGCCCTCTGGGTACTTAAGACGCGGACGCCCATCCTACTTTCTCCAAGTGCACTTCACCGAGCTTCAGCATTGAAAAGGGCCAACTGTGTTGCACCTCGTTCCCTTCCTTCAGGGAACATGAGTTATGGTGCATAACTTTCAGTTCCCTTTTCAGTCAGTCACTCGGTGCAACACTATTGCTATGGGAACGTAATTCATTCACGCCCTTGAAATGCTCAGTAAAATGCATGCTTGTGAGAACACATTAGGCATCTCTCGGCCGCTCTCTACAGCGTATTTAGAGGGCACAGCCTGAGAAAGAACGTCACATGCAAAAACATTCACCTGATGTTTCCGCTAGACGTATTCGTGGAGCTCCAGCTAGAGGCAGCACGGACGTGCGCCGCTGGTACATTGCTCACCATCTCCTACTTCCTTAGATAATTTGGGAAGCAAGAAGAAAAAAGAGCAAAGCCCCTTAGACTTCTGATATTTCAGATGGCACCATTGAAGTATAAACCTGGTTTTATACACAGGGTGACATTTGACCCCTCAAGGGCAAATCCGTTGTACACACCGGGTGCACAGATGAGCTTAAAGAATCCTTTATCTGCTCATTGAGCAGATGATTTCCCAAGACTGTCCAAGGGGCCCAGTCTGAGGCCAGAGAGGGCATCCGCTCCGTAGTTCAAATCGCCCGGGATATGAGTCGCCCTAAGTGACAATATTCTTGGGGCACACCACGTGAGCAGTTTTTGAGTCAGACCGAGGAGGGCTCGGGATCTTGTCCCTCCTTCCCTGTTGATGAAGGACACCGTGGTTCTGTTATCTGATTTTACTAGGACATGCTGCCCTGCAATCTAACATCCTTCTACCAATATAACCACTGTCCCTCCTCTGGACATGTCCAAACCATCTCAGTCTGGCCTCCCTAACTTTATCTTCCAGTTTTTCAACATGTGCTGTACCTCTGATGATCTCATTCCTGATCTTATCCATCCTTGTCACTCCTAAGGAGAACCTCAGCATCTTCATTTCTGCCACTTCCAGTTCTTTCTCCTGTCTTTTTGTCAATGCCACTGTCTCCAGACCATACAACATAGCTGGTCTCACCACTGTCTTGTAAACTTTTCCTTTGACCTTTGCTGACACCTTTTTGTCACAAATCACTCCTGAAACTTTTCTCCATCCGCTCCATCCTGCCTGGACTCTCTTTTTCACCTCTTTACCACATTCCCCATTTTCCTGGACAGTGGACCCCAAGTACTTGAAGTCCTGCACCTTTGTGACCTCTGCTCCTTGTAGCCTCACTGTTCCACTGGCCTCCCTCTCATTCACACACATGTACTCTGTCTTACTACGACTGACTTTCATTCCTCTTCTTTCAAGAGCATACCTCCACCTCTCCAAGTTCTCTTCCACCTGTTCCCTGTTCTCACCACAGATCACAATGTCATCTGCAAACATCATAGTCCATGGGGATTCCTGCCTGACCTCATCTGTTAGTCGGTCCATCACCAGAGCAAACAAGAAGGGGCTCAGAGCCGATCCTTGATGCAATCCCACCGCCACCTTGAAGCTATCTGTCACTCCCACAGCACATCTCACCACTGTCCTGCTGTCCTCATACATGTCCTGTACCAGTCTAACATACTTTTCTGCCACTCCAGATTTCCTCATGCAATACCACACCTCTTCTCTTGGTACCCTGTCATATGCTTTTTCTAAATCCACAAACACACAATGGAGTTCTTTCTGACCCTCTCTGTACTTCTCTATCAACATCCTCAAAGCAAAGATGGCATCTGTGGTGCTCTTTCTTGGCATGAAACCATACTGCTGCTCACAGATAGTCACATCTTGTCTAAGTCTTGCTTCCACAACTCTCTCCCAGATCTTCATTGTGTGGCTCATCAACTTAATTCCCCTGTAGTTGCTACAACTTTGTACATCACCCTTGTTCTTAAAAATGGGAACCAGCACACTTCTTCTCCATTCTTCAGGCATTTTCTCACCCTCAAATATTCCATTAAATATTTGAGTCAAAAACCTCACTGCCATCTCTCCAAGACATTTCCAAACCTCCACTGGTATGTCATCAGGTCCTACTGCCTTCCCCTTCTTCATTCTTTTCAGAGCTTTCCGGACTTCACCCTCACTAATCTTTTCCACTTCCTGGTCCACAGTTTCTATTACCTCCACTCTTCTTTCTCTTTCATTCTCTTCATTCATTAGCTCCTCAAAGTAATCCTTCCATCTTCCCATCACACTCTCCTCACTTGTTAGAACATTCCCATTCCCATCTTTAATAAGCCTAACCTGCTGCACATCCTTTCCAGCCTGATCCCTCTGTCTTGCCAATCGGTACAAGTCCTTCTCGCCCTCTTTAGTGTCCAGTCTCCCATATAACTCATTGTACGCCCTCTGCTTTGCTTTAGCTACTTCCCTCTTTGCTCTATGTCCCATCTCCTTATATTCCTGTCTCCTCTCTTCAGTCCTCTCACTGTCATATTTCTTCTTGGCTAATCTCTTTCTTTGAATGGCGTCCTGCACTTCACTATTCCACCACCAGGTTTCTTTATCATCCATTCTCTGTCCAGATGACACACCAAGTACCTTCCTACCGGTCTCTCTAATTACTGTTGCTGTAGTAGCCCAGTCACTTGGAAACTCTTTCTTACCACCCAGAGCCTTTAACAGCTCGTCTCTGAATTTCTCACAACATTCTTCCTTCTTTAGCTTCCACCATTTGGTCTTCTTTTCTGGTTTTACTCTTTTTCTCTTCTTCGCAACAACAGTCATTCTACACACAACCATCCGATGCTGTTTGGCCACGCTCTCCCCTGCTACAACTTTACAGTCTCCAATCTCTCTCAGGTTTCCTCTTCTACACAGAATGTAGTCGACTTGTGTACTCCTTCCTCCACTCTTATAGGTCACTCTATGTTCCTCCCTCTTTTGGAAATAGGTATTGACTATAGCCATTTCCATTCTCTTGGCAAAATCCACCACCATCTGTCCTTCCTGGTTTCTTTCCTTGACACCAAACCTACCCATCACTTCCTCATCCCCTCTGTTTCCTTCACCAACATGTCCATTCAGGTCTGCTCCAATCACCACTCTTTCCTCCCTGGGAATACTCTCTATCACTTCATCCAAATCTTTCCAAAATTCATCTTTCTCCTCCCCATCACATCCAACCTGTGGAGCATAACCACTTACTATGTTTAGCATCAGACCTTCTACTTCTACCTTTAGACACATCACCCTATCTGACACTCTCTTCACATCTACTACATTCTTTGCCAACTCCTCCTTCAGGACCACCCCTACTCCATTTCTCTTTCTATCCATACCATGGTAAAACAGTTTGAACCCTGCTCCAATACTGCGAGCCTTGCTGCCCTTCCACTTGGTCTCTTGGACACATAAAACATCTACCTTTCTTCTCTGCATCATGTCAGCCAGCTCTCTACCTTTGCCTGTCATTGTCCCCACATTTAGAGTTGCAACCCTCAGTCCTACATTCTTCACTTTCCTCCTCTCCCTCTGTCTCCTGACACGTTTTCCTCCTCGGCGTCTTCGACTAACAGTAGTACAATTTCCGCCGGCACCCTGTTTGTCAACAGCACCGGTGGCGGACGTTGTTAACCCGGGCCTCGACCGATCCGGTATGGTTTCACTTTGATGAACTCGCATTATGGTTTTGGCAAGTGTTTTACGTCGGATGCCATTCCTGACACAACCCTCACCATTTACCCGGGCTTGGGACCGGCACAAGAGATACACTGGCTTGTGCTCAAGCTGCCAGGAAAAAGACAAAGAGGGAGACCAAAGAGGAGATATATGGATGCAGTTAGGGAGGACGTGGAGGTGGTTGGAGTGAGGACAGAGGATGCAGAGGACAGAGTGAGGTGGAGGAGGATGACTCGCTGTGGCGACCCCTGAAAAGGGAAAAGCCGAAAGAAGAAGAAGAAGAAAGAAGATGCTGCCCTGCAATCAGACCTTTACCAAAAAAGTATTTTACTGACAGGAATATGGCCCACAATTCCAGGAAGTTGATGTGTAATCTCGCTTCCTGTTATTTCCAAAGGCCTTGGGCATTCTGATTTCTGCAGACTGCCCCCCCCCCCATCCTGTTTTTGAGGCGTCTGTCGTGATGACTACGCGGGATGACACCCGTCCCAACGGGACCCCTTCTGGGCCTTCAGGCATTCTGAACCGATCCGAAATTTTCCTGCTCGCCTAAAAGGGGCAGAGTGTGTTTGTTGGTTTAGCCATATTTGCAAGGCCCGCATTTTCAACAGTGCGTGTGGTACACAGGGTATGGCCGCCGCCAAGAGGCCCAAGAGGCGTTGGCATGTTTTTAGGGGAAACCGTTGATTTAGTCTAAACTTTGCCAGGCAATGGCGAATTGAGGAAATGCGTTCCTCCGAGAGCCATGCTCTGTACCGGATGGTGTCGACCTGTACTCCCAGAAATACGGTAATCCGTGATGGAGTCAGGTCGCTCTTCTGCAGGTTTATGACAAAACCGAGAGCCTCCAGGTGAGAGATCACCCTGCGGGAGTGCAACTGAGCCTGCATTCTGCTTCCGGCAGAATCAGGAGGTCATCCAGGTAATTCATAATTCTGACCCCTTGACTTCTGAGAGGGGCCAGTGCTGCGTCCAGACATTTTGTAAATGTACGCGGAGCAGTCTTTAAACCGAAAGGTAAAGCCTTGAATTCGTATGCCTTTCCTTCGAATGCAAAGCGGAGGTATTTTCTGTGTCTCCTCCACACGCTTACGTGGAAATAAGCGTCTTTTAAATCCACTGTGCATGCGCAGTCTCCTGGTCTCACAGACTGGAGGACCTGCCGTAATGTGAGCATCTTGAACTTGAATGTTTTTATTCTCTTGTTCAGCGTCCTGAGATCGAGGATCGGCCTCGGGGACTGATCTCTTTTGGGCACCAGGAAGTACTTGCTGTAGTGACCGGAGTGTAGTTTGTGTTTTGGGATAATACTTATCACTCCTTTCTGTAGCATTGTTGATACTTCCTCCCTCAGCACGTGTGCGCGTGCTGGTTTTTTTTCTTCTTTTTTTCCCATTTATAGATGGCCTCCCTTCTCACCTTATAGCCATCCTCTCACTCCGATATATATATTTTTTTTTAAATAGAGAGAAAGAAAAGAGAAAGTATGCTGGTGAAGATTCTCAGTCGTCCAGGACATGATAAAATCAAAAAAGGCGTTCAATACAGGATCAACTGGACTTTATTTGTTGCAGAAAACGTTTCGACTTCTGTCCAGAAGTCTTTTTCAATTCTGAATGAATGGAAGCTGTGAGAACGAGAAGTTTTATACAAGCCACGCACCAACATATGAAATTGGAAAAGAGAAAAGAGAAAGTAAGACAACAAAACAACAATTATCCACAAAAAGAGCACAAGGCAAACACACCCAACCTACGTCCGCAATCCTGCAAAGCACATGACAGAACACAGCAACGAAACATACATGCATAAAGACTAATAATATTCATGACCTTGCAGTAGATTTCTATAAATAAACATACCCATACCTACAAATATATATACAGTATACATACATATACATTTATATTCATTCATATACCCATCTACATATCTGCATATATCTACATATACATCCCTGCATCCATTTGTGTGTGGTTGTGAGCATGCATAAGTGAATAAGGTTCCTCCAATAGAACATTTAGTAGCGACTGTGAAGCATCAGAGATCCGTCCCCCCAAAGCCCGAGGCAGACGAAGGGGCGATCAAAGCCCAAGACCCCAGGAAGGACCCCGAGCCCAGAGTCCCCAGGGCCACCCGAACAGGACGAGCCACTCGCCCACTCCCCAGATCCGACCAAGGGGAAGAACCGGACGAACCCCACCAGCGACCACATACAATGACCCCCCGGGGTCAACCGCGACAAATTCACAGGCCCCCGCCGGAGCCCGCTGCACCGACGTAGCCCCAGGGCCGGTCACCGAGGCCCGGGCACCGGGGACGCCCACCCCTCAGGCCCAGACCCGACAGGACCAGAGGACACGAGCCCCACCAGGCAGCCACCAGGCCGAGCCGACATACGCCCAAGCGCCCAACCCCAGATAGTGAGGGCCCCAAGCACGCCCGCAGGCAAAGGAACACCCACCAGGGGGCCACGTGGCAGGAGCGCAACACTAAGTAGCCTCAGATGTATCAGAGAGGGGGCATTCCAAGTCCCAGCCTGACATTTAAACATTCATACACAGACACACTCATTCAGACCCACCCTCATCCTCACCCTCACTCACAGAAAGACAAACAATAACGACACGTTCCATTCATAATCCCGATGCACACTCTATACCCCCTAGGTCCAAGACATGTACCTGCCCCCTACATGGGGCAGCCCACATCCAAACCCAGGAGGTAGGCCCATTCATTCTGGGGTGGAGAGTAGCAGACATCCAAGATTCGGCCCAACCTGCCGACAGGACAGGACACCCGAGCCCAAGCAGCCCCAGGGGGAGCGCACCGCCAGCCCCGCCCACGGCGAACCCCCAGGCCCCGAACCCCCCCACATCCCAGGACAACCCCTGACGGCCCACCCCCAGAATGTCCGCCAGGCAACCAGGGGGTAAGAGAAAAATAAATAAAATCTATATATATATATATATATATATATATATATGTAGTGATACACCTCGTCTCTGATATTTTAGGGTTCACACCTCTCTGAAACTCTCAGTGTTACACTTGCTTGAAGCTCAAGGAGACAAGTGGACACTATATTTTGTTACAATTATGTTGAATTAATGGACACCAATTAATCAGATTGAACTTTCTTTTTAATGTGTGTTAATTCAGAATTGATCAACAGTATATTTTTGTCATTTAATGATGATTTTACTAAGCTGGTATATTTTAAATATGCCAAAGTTAAGAGAACATCTCAGAATGATCTTGCTTTAAACTGTCTGCTCTCTGCAGAATAAGTGTCTAAAGTTGAATGAACAATCCGTTCTATTTGTTTGAACTGTTTTTGGAACGAAAGAAAAGTTCTAGACATAACTTAATCTTCGGTCTCCCGTCCGTTCTAAAAACAATTCATCTGTGCTCAAACAGAGAGTGCTCTGTTTTCACACCTGCAGGTTTTGTTTTGTCTCCGTGCTGGGACTCAGTTCTCGGGGAGAAGCTGAGCTGATGAGTTCTCGGGGAGAAGGGAAGATGCACGGACGTTTTTCTCCAAGCTGATGTACGTCCCGGCCATGCACCAAGGGCCCACGTCTTCAGCAAAGGTTCAAACAGCACGTCAGCTGTGAACCCCTTCGAGTGTCACAGCTCCAAGCGGTGACACTCTTTCTGGAAGTTATCTTGAAACAAAACCAGAGCTGGGCATTACTCTGGGAGGCCGACGCAGACGGTCTCGAGACCGTGGCAAGATGAACGTGGGTCGCCTGTAAAACGCAGCAGCATGCGCGTCTGGCTTGACTAATTTACCGGAGTCGAGACAGGATCATCTTCACGAAGGTAAAAGTCGTTTCATCACGGTACGGACGTCCAGCCGAAACCGAGCAGAGGGTGCTATCTCTGGTTAAACATCTCAAGATAAGATTCAACCATTTCCTTTCAATCTTTTATCTTTCCTCCTTAAACTCCTCCTTATGTTTATTTTCATCATGGTAAACTTTAAGTAATGTGCCAACAGAAAGGTCCAACTGTCTGTTTGTTTTTAATTTGAATTCTTGTCATAGTAGTTAGAATCAGAGCTAATATCGATACCAATGTTTAATGTAATTTTGTGATAGTTTCAATAAAAGGTCTATTTTTTTGGTAGACCAACATAAGTTGAAGCCTCTCGTGAAGTTACATTTCTGGCTAATCACATCACAGATTTATTGATTTATTCTGAAAAAGTTGAGACCCCGTGAATTGGTGGCATGTTTGTGCAGATAAAAGTCTGCTCAGCGATGCGCACCTAAAACTATAGGTAAGTCAGTAAACTGACCTCGTTTGTGTTTAATTACACAAACGGCCTATAGATTCCTTTACATATATATATATATATATATATATATATATAATATATTATATATATATATATTATATATATATATATATATATATATATAAATACATAAATAAATAAAATTGAAATTAACAAATCAAGACCCCGACACACACACCCCCGTCCCCAAATGTGCTGTTGGTGAGTGTTGTTGTAAAGTGTACTTAAAAGGGAAAGAGAAGGAGCAAAGGCTGGCATTGTACCAGTTTCCCCTCCACTCCAACTCTAACCCAGGCCCTTATTGTCTAAATGCATAATTATGAGTGAGCATAGGCATAGGGGGCGACAGTGATGTCATCCCGCCACCCATAACCATAGTGCTCACTCCATTCCCTATATGTGACTTTTATGAGGATGTTTATGAATGAATGTCTAAAGTGTATAATAAAATTGAGTCCCAGGTGGTTCTGAACAACAGAGATGTAAAACCGTTGTAGCACACCCGAGACTCAAATTCCCTACATGTATTAATTTAAGATGAAGAGGGCGGAGGTGCGTGGTGAGGGATGGGGAGAAAATATCTGCAGGAACAATGCTCCCGCAGCGAGTCAGCTCCCCCGCTGACCCTGCGTACCCCCCCCCAGTTCGCCAAGGTCCACCCAAGGAGCGAGGCAAAAGAAACACCTCTCCGACCGCCAGGCCATTGAGTCAAGACCAGAGAGGGACACGGTCCCGAGGGCCGCCAACAGCAGAACCAACAGCCCACACCCACCAGGGCCGCCACGACCCCTGCGAACCGCAGTCAGCCCGCCGCCCAAGAAGACACAAAATCCCACATGGACGACACGGCCAAGAGCGCCCGCCCAACCGCCGACAGAGCCAGGAAGCACCGAGAACAGGCCCCAACCAGGGCCCGCACACCGGCCATGCAAGACCATCATCAAGGACATCCACTTAGTCAGAGTCAGAGAGTCAGAGTCAGAGAGTCTTTATTGTCATTTGCACCGCATGTGGTACATGTGATGAAAACGAGATTATGTACACGGGGTCCCAGTTACATCCAACAACAAATGCAAGAGAAAAACAGTAATAACATCTAGAATTAACTAAGAAAAACATCAACTAGTAATACACTAAGCCCTAATATAGTGGAAAAACATCATTATAAACAGCAGCACGAACATGAGTCTGTATGAGCAGATGGTCACAGATGAACACAGCAACAAGAAAACAGATCAGCATCAGCATGATGTGATATTTTGCAGTGTTTATTTTTATTTTATTTTTATTTATTCATTCATGAGTCTAACAGCCTCAGGGTAGAAGCTGTTCCTCAGTCTAGTGGTTCTACATTTGATGCTCCTCAACCTCCGTCCTGAGGGGAGTGGGGCAAAGAGTGAGTGTGCTGGGTGAGTGAGGTCTTTCATGATGCAGGTGGCTCTTTTCCTGCATCTGGAGGTGTAAATGTCTGTGATGGTGGGGAGACTGACTCCGACAGACCTCTGTGCAGCCTTCACCACTCTCTGTAGAGCTTTCCTCTCTGCAACTGTGCAGCCTCCATGCCACACGTTGATGCTGGAGCACAGGACGCTTTCCACTGCACACCTGTAGAACGAGGTGAGAACTGGGCTGCTCAGACCAGCACGTCTCAGTCGTCTGAGGAAGTAGAGTCTCTGATGACCTTTCTTGATCAGGCTGGTGGTGTTGTTGGTCCAGCTGAGGTTATCATTCAAGTGTACACCCAAGTATTTGTAGCTGGAGACCACTTCCACTGCAGATCCACCTATTTTCAGTGGGGCGTGGGTGTGTTTATTCCTTCTGAAGTCCACAATCATCTCCTTTGTCTTCTTCACATTCATGTGAAGATTATTCTCTTTGCACCAGCTCTCCAGGTGTTCCACCTCCTGTCTGTAGCTGGACTCATCATTGTTTGTGATGCATCCCACCACCGCTGTATCATCTGCAAACTTAACAATATGACAGCCTGGAAGTGTGGCTGTACAATCATATGTGAGCAGAGTGAACAGAAGGGGGCTCAGCACACATCCTTGAGGAGAGCCAGTGCTGAGGTTTATGGTGGAGGAGGAGAAGTTGTGAATCTTCACGGACTGTGGTCTGTCTGTTAAGAAGTCTAGTACCCAGTTACAAATGGAGGGGCTTAGTCCAAGTGTAGATAGTTTGTCTATCAGAGTTTGGGGGATCATGGTGTTGAAGGCAGATGTGAAGTCCACAAAGAGCAGACGCACGTATGAGTCCTTCTGATCCAGGTGGGTGAGAGCAGTGTGGACCACGGAAGAGATGGCGTCCTCTGTTGATCGGTTCTCGCGGTATGCATATTGATGAGGGTCCTCGTTGATGTTGACGGTTGTCTTGATGTGGGACATGACCAGTTTCTCAAAACATTTAGCGACTATCGGGGTGAGGGCCACCGGTCTATAGTCATTCAGACCAGTCACTGTGGAGCTCTTTGGGACTGGGATGATGGTCGCGGTCTTCAGGCAGGTGGGAACTGACTCCAGTGCAAGTGAGGTGGTGAAGATGTCAGCCAGCACCTCACAGAGCTGGTCCGCACATTCCTTCAGAACTTTCCCTGGGATGTTGTCTGGTCCGGTTGCTTTATGAGGATTAATCTTCCTGAGACTGCCTCTCACTTCTGCTGCGGTCACTCTGAGATGCTCTTCATCTGGTGATGAGGTGAGTCTGGTGCTAGCTGGTCTGTTTGGATCATCAAAACGTGCATAAAACTTATTGAGGGCATCAGGCAGAGATGGGTCCTTGGGACATTGTTTGTTCTTGCCTTTGTAATCTGTTATGCATTTAATACCCTTCCACATGCTCCGTGGGTCTTGTGAGGTGAACTGTCCCTCGACTAGTCCCCACTCCAGAAGAAAATACTACACCCACCCTTCATATTAACAACTTTCAGAACACATAACACATTAGACACCCAGGCTGGGTGCGCGTGCTGGGTTGATGTTTGACTGCAGCACCCCCGTGAAGGGGGGGCGGACCCTTGAGGAACTGCAGCCTGAGCCCGTGACGCACAGTCGTCATGATCCATTCATTTGGCTGACACGCCCACCAGGTCTGCGCGTGCGCCGTGAGCCTGGAAGGCATGTTTATCTGTTGTTTGTTTTGTGTGTGTGCGGGATGGGTGTCCTTTGACCCCTCTCGCGTGCTCCAGAGTGAGCTGGCCTGTCCGACAGAGGACGTTGCGAGGTCTGACTGTCTCAGGCAGAGCTCGTGCGTCCTACTGCGGTTCATAGTCTGACCTAGTGGATTGTGTTTCACAAAGGTGGGGCTCGAGTCAAGAACCAGGGCAGTCTGTGCTTTGGTACTTTTATTTTTGTGTATGGATGAACAAGTGTTTGTTTTTATTACACACACAATAGACGAGTCATGTTTCGTGCACACACACATGTCACCAGCTCCTCGTAACGTTTTACAAAGTCTGGGCTCAAAAATTTCGGTTCCCGTACCACTTGGGCGGGCAAACCTGTAAAATTATGATTTCGTCCTGTGTCATCAGGCCCGAATCTGCTTCCCGCCTGGGTTTACCGAAGAGGTCCTTGGCCGAGCCGCCTGGCGATGAAAAGGCTCCCCGTCGCAAGCAGGTCTCTTCTGCGGGGGGGCGACGTATGGGCTCCCTGGGGAGGGGGGGGCAAAACTTTTTCTTGGCAGCCCCTCACGGAGGGTTTCTGCCTGTTTACGTCTTTGCTCTAGCCTGGCCTGGATGCGTTCCAGAGCTCCTCCGAAGAGTCCCGTCGGCTCGATCGGGTGTTGAAGAAAGAGGGACCTCTGACCTTCCGGGAGGTCCGTTAAAGTCATCCACAGGTGGCGCTGAGCGACAACCATTTCCGCCATTGATCTGCCCAGTGTGATGGCTATTGTCCCCATCATGCGGAGCACGAAGTCAGAGGCCCTGTGGGCCTCCTCCAGGGCCTCTTCTGTGGCCTGTTCATTTGTTGTTACCTGGAGCTCCTGCAGCTTTTCTGCCAGGTACGCCTGCATCATGGTAGAAGCGTTCATCGTGCGCGCCGCGAAGCCCTGAGCTCGGTTGCACTTACTGTATCGAGCTGTTTCTCCGAAGCGCGGCAGGCCTTGCTGGGCAGTGCTGGCTTCGCGCCCGCCGTTGTGGGGGCCAGATGAGACGCCAGGGTCTCCTCTATCTGCGGGGCGCTGGCGAGTCCTGCTGCCTCCATCCCAGCGACATCCAGGAACCAAGAGAGCGGCAGCGTCATGGGAGCTCCGGGTTCAGCCCAGGAGCGCGTGAGCTCCTTTAGGAAATCCGGAAAAATGGGCATTCTTTGCCTCGTCGTCGGCTGCTGTTTCGCATAGAAATAATTTCCCGCCAGCCTTGTAACCTGTCTAGCCACGCGACCTGCAGTGCGTCCGCGGCCCTGCGTCACAAGTCGAACAGAGCAGGAACCGACGCGGCCAATTCCGGCAGTACTGGCGCCAGGTTTTGGGAGGAGTCCACACTTTCCCCCTCGTAACCGTACTCGGCGTCTTGGTCAGACACTTAGGGCGTCGAGTCCCCGACCGGGACAGACGCGTCCAGACCATTTTCTCCCCCGACCTGACCGCTACATTCCAGGTCTGTGTTCTCGAGCTCCGGTTCGGGAGTGAGTGGTTCTGTTGGGCCTGCGGCCTTCCGAACCGCAGTCTTATCCATTGCTTTGGCCACTGCATCCACACGGCGCTTTCTCACGGCTGCCGTCATCCGGCTGCAGTGTGGGCAGGAGTCGGGGGATCCCAGCGCTGTTCTCGCATGCAGAACACCCAGGCAGACGGGACAGGCCTTGTGGGTGTCCGTCGCCAACAGGGAGTAACCCTACTGCATGCACAGAGTATGTGAGGGGGGGACTATGTGGGAGGCCAGTCAAGGTGTCCTGGTGTAACTTCTGATTGCAGTTTAAAAAACAGGAAGTTGGTCCAAATACAGAACTACGAGCTGGGAAACAGGAAGTTAGTTTCCAGTAACCGTGTAAGTTAATGGTGAGACTGTACCAGAGCTGGAGCCCAATATAAACCCAACTTCTTCATGTGTCTGCCGGAGAAAATACCATATAGTTTATTTATAAAGCACTTAACAGCAACAAGGCCAACCAAATGTACA
>JBBPBX010011169.1:20234-54893 GCA_038048925.1 Garcialebias charrua | reverse complement strand
CACACACACACACACACACACACACACACACACACACACACACACACACACGTGTCAAAATGCATGCAAACACACCAAACTGTACACAACATTTGCATTTACCGTGTGTTCACCAAACCACGTCTGCAACTGTAAAACCTGAAATGTTGTACAGACAAACAGAGATTGCTCTAACATACAAAGTATAATCAAAAAGGCGTTCAATACAGAGTATTGAAGTATACAAAGTACAGAGTATACAAAGTATAATGCCAGGTAAATGTTGCACAGTGTGTGTTTGGGACAAAGCTTATCTGACCCATCACAACATTTAATTTAATGTCAGCTAACTTGACCGAGTTATAGTTCTTAAAGTTAGCTGTGGCAGCCATCTTGAACTGTTTTATTTTGCTAACTGTGCAGAAAATTGGACACACACAGATATGACACACAAAAGCATCGCTCTGCTTTTAACTTCAGTGTCAGGCGATAAAACACTAAGATTGTGTTTCACAGATTTCCAGAAGTGGCTTGTTGTTCATGTTGAGCGATCGCAGACCGAGTCATCAGTGTTTGTCGATTCAAAGATGAAAAGCATCCGACATATTTCTGTTGTAAGAGGTTTTTCATATAGAAGTCATTAATAGGAGCATGCAATCCCATCAGTGTGAACACAAACAACCTCCTCATCGTCACACAGTATCTGCCACACTCACACACTCTGCTGCTGTTTCTCTCACACGCCATGGATGTGTTAACACACATGTTGGCGTGCATTATTGATGAGCAAGCACGTGGTGGGGCCCAGCAGATTAAATAAAAATGCTAAAGGCCGACGAGGGGCACAGATCGCTCATGAATTATTGCAGGAATACGTAACACGGGGAATCTCAGTTGGAATGGAGAAAGAGTCGTACGTTCAACAGACTGTGAACACAAAGTTTTGTGGAACAGGCATCAACAGAGAGTGGAAAGTTGAAAACACACAGAAATATCATAAAACAAGATGACCTGCAACGAGCAGACAATAGTCAAAGTATAAAGAATTTTGACAATAAATTGTTTCAAATAACTTAATTCTATAGATTGTGCTTTTTGTTTTTAATCTGCCTTTTTACGTCTTGAATTGGATTCAGTTGTTCGGTCAAAACATAGCCAAAATTTATTAATATGACTGAAAAAATAAAGTTAATGTAATACACTTTATTTCTACACAACTATTGACATTTTAGTGGGAAAAAAATGAATTAGTTTTAGTCACTCAAGTTCCTTTTAAAAGTGAAGTTTCTCAGAAGCAGCCACAGAAATAGTATCTGATAACACAATATTTGTAACAAGGTAAATTATTTAATTAAACTATTAAATTTGCAACGTGTACTCTAAAAGAATATCTTTAAGTTGCTTTGCATAGAAATTCATATTTGTTGCTTTTTACGTTAGTAAATTCAAACCATTTTTAAAATACTGAAGACAATTTTAGGCCTTTGGTGCAATCTGAATTCAATATGATAAATACATATAGATATATATTTTTAAAAAAATACTTAGTTAATTTAAAGGCCAGGCATTCCTTGAACAAACACACATCTCTCACAGCCTTTCATGACAGACAAGCTAAGACCATTTTTGATGAATGCTGAGTTATGTTTTAATCAAACTTTAAAAAAATGTTATAATCAATTCCATGTAATGTTGCAGGATATGATGCTCATAATTAGTGTTGTGAATGACTGTTATCTACTACTATGACAAATTTTAACTCAATTATAAGATAAGATATAACTTTATTTGTAAAATATAGTTATCACAATTTTTGTTTTTGTGCAGTTTTTCTCCAAAAGTCAATCAGTTATCAATGTACATTCAATTATTACTTGTAAAAGCAGCAGTCATTTTTTCCAGTAGTGCAATTAGATATTTTGCTAACAGAGGGTTAATGACAATACTTTAAACCTAAATGCTGTGATATCTGTTATCATTTGGAATATGTGTTGGGGAAGGATTCTCAGCAACCACTACCACCAAGTGTAGTGGAATATTAGTTAATATGACTAAATTGTAGTGATTTTTATATTTGCTAAGGCTGATCAGCTGTGGCAGACATCTTGAACTGAGCTCACTTCAAACGGTAATCTATTTTAGATGTACATCTAACAATTACAGCCTCAAAGTTTCATAAAAACTCCAGTAGTTGATAAGTTGTTTGGCAAACATGAACACCCACATTTGTAGAAACAGGAAAAATATGATCAGCAACCTTTTGACTTTTGGCAATAAAGGAGACTTAAATAAGACAATCTAACTTCAGTTTAAAATGTTAACAACACAACAAATTATTACCGAGATGCACCAGGAAAGTTAATACAAACAGCTGTTTTGGAAAAGCCTGAAGATAAACACATCTGTCAATGACTCCAATTAAAATGAACTCGTTTACAAGGTTTGAAATAGACGAAACATTAAAGAAGAGTTGAGTCATTAGATTGGCTAATAGAGTGAGGTGTGTTTGAACGTGGATCTGTCTGCAGCCACAGTATTAGCAGTTTCTCAACAACCCTACATAATGATAGCCCTGTGAATACAGACAGCAGCTAAAAGCTCAGAGTGTAGCATATAAAATGTCTCTGGGCGCAGTCTGCATCTCTGTGCTAAGTTCTACTAACGCTCCGCTGATGTAAAAATCAATGGTGGGGTCATCAGGTTTCCCTTGTTGGCTGGCCCTCTCCTTCCTGCCTGCAATTTAATAATACGCCTTTAAAGGCTGTGTTTAAGCCCTGCCGAGCAATTGTTTTGTCAATAAGACCTCCTTTTACGAACGTCTTAAAAGCCCGGACAGAGAGGGAGAGAGTTGGGGGAGAGAAAAACCAGGGAGTATTCAAAGGGGGAGTGGATGAATGCTGCAGGAGTGCTACGGCATGTGTCTGCTGCTCATCAGGTTTCTGAGAGACGACAGAGCTGCAGCTCAACAAGGAACTGAACGACAAACATAATGAAATGATAGCTTTCTTTTTTTAATAAATCTGTGAATTTTTAACATGTTTATGATAAAATAACAATATTTTATAAGACTGTATTTATAAAGGCCTTTAAAACAACCACAGCTGCAACAAAGTGCTGTACACATGAAATCAAGAACATTTAAACACATAAAAGATAAAACAGTTAAAACATTAAGATAAATTAAAACGATCAAAACAGTGTAGAACAAATTGAGTCTTTGTTAAAAGCCAGGGAGTAAAATGAGTCTTTACTGGAGTGACTGGGAGAGATCATCTCTCCAGTTTTAGCTTCTCTCCACTGGCTCCCTGTCAAATCCAGAACTGAATTCAAAATCTTACTTCTAACCTACAAAGCCCTCAACAACCTAGCTCCATCTTATATTACAGATCTTATTGTTCCATATTTTCCTAACAGAGCACTTCACTCTCAGACTGCAGGTTTACTCATGGTTCCTATAGTTTCCAGCAGCAGAATGGGAGGAAGATCTTTCAGTTGTCAGGCTCCTCTCTTGTGGAACCAACTTCCAGATTTCATTCATTCATCCATTCATTCATTCATTCATTCATTCATTCATTCATTCATTCAACTTTTATTTAGACAGGTTAATCCCATTGAGCCTCAAGGACTCATTTACAAGAGAGACCAGTTTGTGTCCATGAGGCTGACACATTGTCCAGTTTGAAGACTGGGATTAACACTTTCCTTTCTGATAAATCTTATAGTTAGGGTTGTCTTGCTATGCTGCTATAGACTTAGACTACTAGAGGACAAACTGACCTCATTTCAACTTCAACTTCAACTTTATTATTAGGTCCCCAAGGGGCAATTCATTTACAGCAGGTAATGATAATGGTAGTGAGACAGCCAACACATTCATACAACTAAAATTTAAAACAAGATACTGTAAAGGAATAAAAATAATGAAAGAATAAAATGAATAAAAAGTACCTCCATTACAGATTAAAATACATAAAAATTTCAGAAGGTACAACTTAAGAAGAGCAGACAGTTCATCCTTAAAAGCATTACTTAAAATTCAAGGTAACAATAGGAAATGAGATCATTCATTCATTCATTCAACCTTTATTTATACAGGCTAGCCTCGTTGAGTCACGGGGACTCATTTACAAGAGGGACCTGTAAATGTAAATGTAAAAAAGGAAATGAGATCATTTTAAAACTAATTTTTGTTTAAAAATCCAATGACTGAGGGGACGAAGGAGTTTTTTAATCTGTTTGTTCTACACCTTGGTAGGCCGTATCTTCTGCCTGAAGGCAGCACATTGAACTCAACGTGTAGGGATGAGTGGGATCCTCCAAGTTTGTTTTAGCTTTGGATATGGATCTAGACTTAAAAAGATCCAAGATGTCATTCAATTGAATCCTTATTATTTTCCCACATTCTTTAATAACACACTGTAAATGATTTCAGTTTTTCAAATTCATCAGCCCAAACCAACAAAGAAATGAAAAAGTGAGAACAGATTCTATAAAACAGCTGTAGAACATTTTCATAAAAGTGCAGTCAACATTTAAGCTCCTTAGTTTCGTGTGGAAATGCATCGTTTGATGGGCTTTTTGACAGATTACATCTGACTGGGACTCAATTTCTTAAAATAAATTGTTAGACTTGAATAGTTTTCATTTGATACTATTTCTATCTTAACACGTGATTCTTGACCTGCCATTGTGTATCTGTTCCTNATGGCCTTCCTGAACAAATTGTGAGTGACAATGGCCCACAGTTTACTTCTGAGGAATTCCAAAACTTCATGAAAAAGAATGGTATCAAGCATTTCAAGTCAGCACCTCACCATCCAGCAACAAACGGATTAGCAGAACGGTTCGTACAAACATTCAAAAAGTCCATAAAAGCAACGATAAAAGAAGACATCTCTCTTCAACACAAAATTGACAATTTCCTCTTTGTGTACCGCAACTCTGTCCATGCAACAACCAATCAGACACCTGCAATGCTGTTTATGAACAGACGGCTCAGATCTCGCATTGACCTTCTAAAGCCAAACCTGAGGAGAGAAGTGCAGAACAAACAGTTCAGCAGCTTTTCGGATGAACCGCCAAGAAGCTTCGACGTGGGACAGCAGGTTCTGGCACGTGACTACCGAGGGGAAAAGTGGACGCCTGGAAAGATCATCACTAGGAGCGGCCCTCTGATGTATGAGGTGGACACTGGAGACCATACCTGGAGACGCCATGTGGATCAGCTGTTAAATGCTCAACCAAAGACACCAGAGCAACCAGCACGTCCACCTGATCCTGGAACCAACTCTGACCTCAGCACAGTGACACCCACAGTTGCAGAGGAAGTGCCCCCTACCGAGAGCACGCCACAGGTTCCCAGGCGTAACCCTGAACGACTCAGGGTACCCCCGAAAAGATTAGACTTATGAGTTTCACTTATGGGACTTGTGTGATTAAAAAATATATATATATATATATAAAAAAAAAGGAAGGTGTTTCAATGTTTGTCAACTGAATGACAAGTTGTGTTTAATGCATTAGCTATGTTGTATGTTATTTTAGTTACGTAGCATTGTTCTAAAAGGGGAGGAGTGTAGTGTATTACAGCGGAACTATTTACTTCAGCGGAACCACTCCCCTAGTTGCCGGGTTACCTAGAGGTGATCTGCCGGCGTAGTGATTTGTGTGTGTAATGTTGAGACCAGTTGAAGACAAGTAAAGTCACGTTCTTTTCCATAACCGAGTGGATTATTCTTTTATCTTTAAAATATACTTTGTTGGAGTAAAGACACAACAACGTGTTCACAAAAGATAACCACATGTGATGTGACACTTCTTTCTTTAATATCAGTAACCATATACCATCCATCCATCCATTATCTTTTACCCTCTTTTTCCATTTTTGGTCACGTGGGTCGCCGGTGCCCATGTCCAGCAATCACAGTGCGAGGGGCGGTGTACACCCTGGACAGGTAGTGACCATCTCCTTTGTTTTTAAAATATTCATATTCAAAAACGAGGATTCATAGCTGTGAAGTTCAACTTCAACTTCAACTTTTTTATTAGGTCCCCGAGGGGCAATTCATTTAATGATAAGGGTAGTCGGACAGCCAACACATTCATACAACTAAAATTTAAAACAAGATAAAGGAATAAAAAGAATAAAAGAATAAAATGAATAAAAAGTACCTCCATTACAGATTAAAATACATGAACATTTCAGAAGGTACAACTTGAGAGGAGCAGACAGTTCATCCTTAAAAACATTACTTAAGATTCAAGATAACAATAGGAAATGAGATCATTTTAAAACTAATTTTTGTTTAAAAATCCAATGACTGAGGGGACGAAGGAGTTTTTTAATCTGTTTGTTCTACACCTTGGTAGGCCGTATCTTCTGCCTGAAGGCAGCAGATTGAACTTGGCGTGTAGTTGTTGTGCCCTCCAGAGATGCAGTATGAGTTTAGGTTCAGCGGAGGCACCAAATCATTCAACTGCAGCGAATCAGACTCCGTTCATCTCTAAGTCAGTCAATCAGTCCCGTTCAGCTGAGCTGCTGGAAAATAAAAGCGTGAGTGAGTGAGTGAGTGAGATTTGAGTCATTACATAGCTGAGTGGTGGGATCACACTCTGCAATGTAATGTAATATGCTTTCTGATGCACAAGAGAAATGCATGCGCACATGCACACACACACTTTGATATCAGATTATTTCTCATAAAGTTTCTTAACAGTTTTCTAAAGGAAGTGTCTGTAAAGTAAGTGGTGCCGTGGCTGTCTCCATCAACACGAACCAGTCCAGTTTCACATCAGTCCTCGTTGCTCATTGTTTGACCCTGCTGGCCTTTGTTTCTCTACACTTCTCTGACTCCCCCGTCCTGTTTGCCTCTCCAGGGGAACAGTTTTCTCTCTTCAGAGCTGGTGCAGAGAGGAGAACATGGTGGTCTTGGAGTTTAGTGGTGCATTGTTGCCCTGCCAAGAAGTGAGTTCATCGAACTGCTGTTTCCTCCAGAGGAGCTGCGATATGCGATAAGGTTTTCTCCAGAGGTCTGGCTCTTCGCTCGTCTTCTGATGGGGAAAAACAAAAGAAACAGGAGATAGAGCGGGGTGATTAGCGAGGTGTGTGTGTGGGGGGGTTTTGGTTTTATTGCATTTAAAAAAACAACCTTGCACCTATAGCTGCATTGTCTCATATTTTGAGTGTCAGCTGGCTCCAGAAAGAGAAAGTAAATACAGATGTGCTGAGTTACAACAGCTTCAGTGAAGAGCTGGAAGGACAACGGGCTGGTTATCAGAGTTCATCTTTCATTTTGAATCTTGTTCTGCTCCAAAGCTTAAATCTGACTTGACGTTTAGTGGAGTAGAGTTTGTTAAGCTCATAAAGTCATAAAATGGCTGCAGTCCAAGAGCTGAGTTCAACTTTAAAACGGGCGGGGGGGGGTTGGCACATTTATTAACAAACAGCTGTAGCTCTACAATATAAATGTCTAAACAATTTACATATGGTAAATGTACTGTACGTATACAGCACCTTTCTATCTGATCAAGATACTCAAACCACTTTACAATCTGCGTCCTCATTTAACCCATTCATTTTTTCTTTCTTTTTTTTTCATTTACTCTATTTATACAGGTAGTCTCATTGAGCCACGAGAACTCATTTTCAAGAGAGACCTATTTAGAGAGCAGATGGTGGGGATGGAGGGCCTTGCTCAGGGGCCCAGAGTGGGGCGAATGATGGGGGAGGCAGGTGTGGGTGTTTCACCTTTTCCACCCAAATATTTTGACGTTGTCGGTACCAGGGCTTGAACCAGCAATCTTCCGATCACAAGCCCACCATCTTTAACCTCTGCGTCAACACTCCCCCATTCATACAGCACTCTACTAGATCTCTACAAAGCTAATTGAACAAATCATTCTAAAGAAACTAATCAGTGCTTTATCACATTCATACACTAATGGGAGGCAATAAGGGGTTCAGTATCTTGCCCAGGGACACTTTGGCATGTGAATGCTGGTGGATTCGAACCCCCAACTCTTTCATTGGAGGACGACTGCTCTAACCACTCAGCCACAGCTGCCCATTTATTAAATAATAATTATCTTCAGCTGCGCGGACTTCATGACGATAGTACGGTAAAATCAAAAAAGGCGTTCAATATAGTACGGTAAGCACGTGTGTGAAGCAGCATGTGAGGGACTGTTTGTATTCAGTGAAGGCGGAGGAGGGGCCGCATGAAGTTGGTAGCACAGACCGACAGAAAAAGAACTACACGCATTTTCAAGTCTTACAGTGTGGGGTAGTGCAACATTAATAAAGCAGTGGCTTATCATATTGCTAAAGACACGGTCCTTAGTGGCTAACAAGACTGTCTTGTTCCACAGTTGAGATTTGGACTGTGTCTTTAGTGATATAATCCACTGCTTTAGTAATGTCACACTACTTCTCACTGTTCCTCATAAGGCACAGCACTGCTAAATGAGTTTTGACCCATGGTTTGTCTTGGGGACAGAGGCTGAAGTCAACAGTCGGAGTTGCAGCTTCACACATGCTTCATACTCCACTTATAGTTGGCATTGTCTGTAGAAATTTTTTTTCTGCTGCTCATCTGACTATTTAAATCCAATAGCAGCTAAGCATGAGGGAAACAGTAGCCAACGCGTTTCTATTGCACACCGCTGGCTTTGCTCTTTGTCAGTGCCTGCAGTTGCTGAGAGGGGGAAGAGAGGGGTTTTGATTCGGTTCAGTACGTAGCGCACAGGGCGGGACGCCCTGCTTTTATAATAATAGGGGAACACTGTAGAGCAGGGCTATTCAAGGCCACTTCTGGCCCACATGTGACTTCAGTCCAGCCCACCAATGAGTTAAAAAATGACAATTTTCCTGAAAACTAATCAGGGTTTGCTGATGCATGCTCAATAATCCAGGTAGAAAAATCTAAAAAAGCTAAGTCTGGTCTCTGTGAATAGCAAACAACCATCAGGGTGCTAACAATCCATCGTTAGGCTGATGGTCCTCCTTGATCATATGAGCAACTGGTTTTGGCTGTCATCAGCCAACTGGTTGATCCACTGTGAGAGGGTGCTATTTATAAGACTGAGCTGAATACAGCATCTCAGACTGAGGAAGTCTTTCGGACGAAAGACGAAACGTTTCTGCATTTTTATTTTTGCTTTGTTTTGTTTTGTTTTTTGAATGTCCAGAGGACCAGACTTAGCTTTTTTAGATAATCAGGGTTCATTTTAATTTTAAAACTCATTTAAAAGCATAGGTTTCGGCTGTCATCATTGTTATATATATATATATATATATATATATACATTTACATAAATGTTAATATATGACTGCCTGATCACAAAACATACACACACCCTGATGATCAGCTATGACATCAATATATGTTATTTTGACAGTATTTGATAAAAATTTCTTTTTAAATGTAATGATTGACGTATAAACTACTGTTTATATATATATATATTTATATATATATATATATATATATATATATATATGAACATTCAGTGCATGTAAACATGCAAAGTACAACAGTGGAAATATGAATGGTGTTTTTCAGAACGTATGTTTGAATAAACTTCTTAAATAAAACAGATAATTTAAAAATGACTCTTGTTTTTAGACTATAAATTAATGTTGAATGATTATTAGATAAATTAATTAATGTATTACTGTTTCAGTGCTCTGTAAAAGAGTTAGATGTGGAAGAATCCCTTCAGCCTCTAAAAGTTGCGGCTGAAAACCACACACCTGCTCACTTCCTGAACGTGACACCTCTCATGAAAACAGCAGCAGCAGAAACAAAATAAAAACCTGCTGTTTCTTGTTGATCACTCGAAATATCTTCTGCTTCACGAACTGAACACAAATCGCTAAAATATCAACTTTTAAATTGCTGAATTCGTCTGATGCGTCTGCATTATTCGCCATTGTTTTTCAATGCGCATTCGAGCAAGAATCTGGACTCTACGTCACAGATCACGTGTGCGGAAATATCCGGATTTACCGTGACAAAAAACGGCACACAGTTTAAACTCTTTTGAGAGGAATTTTCATTAATTTAACATTGTTTTTGCAAAAACTAACATAGTTCAATGTTAAAATATATATATCTTGTGCCATTTTATGCAAAGTTCAAAGATGATGTCAGTGGAGCTTTAAATCCATGGATGTGTAAGAAATAATGCGCTTGGTAAGGTATTTAAACACTTACTGAGCCACCATTATTGTAGATGCGCAGTTTAGCAGACTTTAATCTTGCACAAACTGCCACCAATGC
This sequence comes from Garcialebias charrua, assembly GCA_038048925.1. Taxonomy (NCBI): domain Eukaryota; kingdom Metazoa; phylum Chordata; class Actinopteri; order Cyprinodontiformes; family Rivulidae; genus Garcialebias; species Garcialebias charrua. Next base: position 44,634 of record JBBPBX010011169.1, on the reverse strand, counting down.
GCGAGTTCTTCCTTTTTCCGATACTAAATTGTTTTTACTGTGATTAGACAAGAATGTAATTTCACAAGAGGCTCAACTTATGTTGGTCTACCAGAAAAATAGACCTTTTATTGAAACTATCACAAAAATTACATTAAACATTTGTATCGATATTAGCTCTGATTTAATAACTACGTTGACAAGAATTCAAATTAAAAACAAACAGACAGTTGGACCTTTCTGTTGGCACATTACTTGACAGATTAATAGCTTATGAAAAATAAGAAATAGGAGGAAAAAGATGAAAGCTAAGTTAACTGAAATTGATTATTTGAAACAACCAGAGTGGCACCTTCCCATACGGATCAGGCTGTACCTCCGACACGTGCAGCATACAAACAACGCCTCTTTACCTGGTGACGAGACGTCTTGCGAGGTGAGGACTGAGAAGTTTGTGGACATTAACGGACTGTGTGGTCCGGTGAACGTCCAGATGACTTCGTGCGTGTATGTCTGGATCAGACGAGCGGGAGCACGCTTTCACCGGCAGGAAACAGGACCAGCTACTAGCTGAACTTTCAAAGTAAAACTTCAGAAAACAAATTCTTTCAGAAATGAGTGAAAGGATCACAGTAAGGCTTTACTATGATTCCAGCTGAAACGTGGGTCGATTTGACACAATGACCGGGCCGTCTCCAGCTTTCCCCGAGGAGAGAAGCAAGTTGTCAGTTCGTTCTCCTCCAAACACTAAAACAAAATGCAGGAAGTGCCCATTTATAGGGGAGGTGGGGTCTGACCCACCTCCTAAATGACTACTGGCTGAACTAACAAAATAAAAGATGGAAGTTTAATTCCATAGGCAGAAAGACTCTTGACGGACAACAGGAAAACTGTTTACATAAACGACCAGGTGGACTGTCCTGTTGAGTCTAGCTTGAAGACAAAACAAGAGAAGGAAGAGAACAGCTCTTACCCTGACTTCTGCCTTAGCGACAGAGTCTGCTTGCTCTTGCAGAAATAAAACCAGCAGAAGGTCACAGTCATGCAAGTAACAGATCATCATTAAAAATGACAAAAATATACTGTAGATCAATTCTGAATTAACACACATTAAAGAGAAAGTTCAATCTGATTAATTAGTGTCCATTAATTCATAATAATTGTTAAAAAATATAAGTGTCCATTTGTCTCCTTGAGGGCTTCAAGAAGGTGTAACACTTAGAGTTTCAGAGAGATGCAGAGAGGTGTACTTGAAGGTCAAGCCTAAAATATCAGAGGCTAGGTGTATCACTACAGTCCCCCTTTTTGGAAGTCATCGCCTGTCCTTGGAGATGAGTTCCAACACGAAAGGATACCACCGAATGTCTCTGACCTCTATGCAATCCAGCAAGTGGAAAAAAAAAATCAAAAAGTTCAAAATTATACTCCCATAATGTTTTTGGAAATTCCATACTGTTCGTAGGTAATCCCTTTGCGGTAAGCTTTCAATCCTTTGGAAAACATAGTCTGTTAACCCATGGAAAACTGAGTCTGTGATCCCTTGGAAACAAAGTCTTATAATCCACAACGGTAAATCCACAACGATGGGGGTTATTGATTTCATCAGCAAGAATGGTTTTTAATCAGCATGTAGAGGGGATCCCTCGATTGAAGCAGAGGAGGCGGGCCTTGGATGAAGGTTGAAGACCAACGTTGGATCAGCAGGTCCCCACATCGAAGGTTGCAGGCTGGATGGCTTCCAGTCGGTGCCACCCTGGTTCAATGTGTCATGCAATTATGTGGTTTTAGGTGGGCTTATGATAGGGATTCTACATTAAGCCTTACCTATATGCACCTGGTATGTAAGCTATCATGGATTAGATCAGCTAAAATTACCAATTAAGGGGTGGATCAATGCTGTAAAAATCAGAAATAGGGATCTATACCTATAGAAATGTGGAGGGCTTCTGTAACGAAGGCCTCTTCATTCAAACTATTCCTCCATTCATTATTTAGTTTAGGTTAAACTAAAATAAAAATGAAATCTAGTTTGGTCTAAATGTCTGTTGTCTTTTAGACGAACGACGCAAGATTTGGTATTCCCTATAAATTTTGAAGTCTATGGCGAGACTCATCAAAATGAATAGATCTAGAATAGAAACGATCGAATCGGTCCTACCTAAATGATTGGGAGATCAGTGTAGATTATAGTACCTTAAGTAGTATTGATCTACAATGACTCTTCAAAGATTGAGATCTTTAACAAAATGAACAGCATGTTGGCATAGTTAAATCCATTTAAGTCTTCAACTTATCAACAATCAAAACCTCTTTTGGCTGGGAGTGTTCAGAAAACAATAACAACTTCAATAACACAAAAGTAGCAATTAAGCAACTAAAAACAACGTTTCACTACGTCAAACTCACTCTGGTCGTCAGATTCCACGTGTCACACACAAGAAAAACAGTTCTTAGCTTTATAACCGATGTCAATTAAATCCTGCAGATTTAAACGGTTGTTAAGGTTAGTTTTTGTTGTGGGTTTTATGCTTAGCGTTTCTAAGTTCTAGTTGGAACGGTTTCTTTTCGCAACTAGAATAGTTTAAACTGTTTAGTTTATTTACTATCCTGTGCTTGGACGACCTTGTTTTCCCATGAAGTCTGTGAGTTTGCGAGATCTTTGTCGTTTGTGGGGTTATTGAAATCTTTGTCCTTGACATGGGCATGACCTAACATCACCCCCCTGTGGTCATGAGGGACCACGCACACGGGTGTGGACGTCCGTCCATGGGCACGAGTTAGGATGCCATTGTTTAGTTTAAGCTGTTCGCGCAGTTTATGGGGAACCTTGTACAGGAACCTTATAGGTCTCGGCCAACGTATCTCTGTACGTTTACCTCTTTCTGCGTAATGCAGGTGTGTCACAACTGTCAGCGCCGTCGCAGGCGTGTCTGACAGGTCAGATTGCGACGTGTCACTGTCGTTGTGGTTTGTGTCTTCCCACTTCATGAATGAAGAGGTGCTCTTTGAGTCTGTAAGAACTATGTCATTTCTGAGTAGTTCTAAATTCAAATGCTCTTGAACCAAGGTTTCATCGAAAGCTTGGTTGATGGCTGAATAATCTGTCCCAGAGGACAGTACAGCGTTCTCGGTGTGTGATCCTCGGATCTCTACACCGTCCTCTACCTGTGGTAGGAAATGTGAGATTGCCCCCCTTTTGTTTGAGGAGGGGTCCTCAAAATCAGTAACAATGAAGTCCAAGTGACTGTCAGAGTGTTGTAGACTGTCACTTTCCGGACTCAGATGTCCTTGAACCAAGACTTCACCGCAAGCTTGGCTGTATGCCGAATTACCTGTCCCACAGGACAGTACAGCGTCAACGGTGTGGGACCCTTGGATCTCCACACCTTCCTCTACCGGTGGTAGGTAGTGTTCAGTGAGTGCTGAAGGTGTCAGCTCGCAGAGGAGGTCCTCGTGATGGGCCAGAGTCTGGTCCAACTGTTGAGTCTCCTCTGCCTCACCTGTATATGAAGGATCACTTACCGGGTTTGTGGTCTCGGTTGGGGAATCCTTTTTTACCTCAGCGGTACCTGCTGTTAGACAGTCAGTGTCCTGACCTTGGTGAGGTACCACGAATGGCAGTGGACTGTTTATAACCGGTAACAGATTTGTGAAGGACGTCCAACTCTTCATGTTAATAACAGTTCTGGTGACTGGCAGAGTAAGTGATTACAATAATGTACACATAGATGTCCCTCATAGCTACAGCAGCTAAGCTAATCTTTCCTACAGTAAACATCACTGTTATTTACTGCGTGCTAAGCTGACGCTACAGTAACTATCAGCGATTTTTAACGTAACAAAGATTAGCTTAGCTAATGTAACTTGTGCCACAGTAAATATCAGCGATGTTTACTTTAGTAAAAGCTACATCAGCTAAGCTAATCTTTGCTACGTTAAAGATCGTTGTATATATCAACAAGCTACTTCAGCTTACCTGATGTACCGGTAGCTTGTACTACAGTAAAGATCGCTGGTATTTCTCACATTACTACATTATTTATTAAGCCTATGACTGCCTTTCATACTTAAATTAGTGTTAACAAAATAAATTATTTTTAATTATTGCTCAGTCAAAGTATTTAACGTTTTACAGTAAATGTCACTGATAATTTTTATTTTCCACTATGATTTGCCTTTGGTAATAAAGTTACCGTGTTTTCCGGTGTATAGGTCGCACCTTTTTACCATTTTTTTCATGGCCTGCGACCTACATTCAGGTGCGACCTATATATGTTTTTTTATAAAATAAGCTGATTTGTAATCATTTATTAACAAAAATTAAACTGAGACACACTCTTACAATAATGTCAGCTAACAAATATATATTTTTAGGTGTTTATCCTGCTAAAATTATTCATTTATTAAAGAAAAGTTCAGCTCAGACACATATTTGCTATAATTTTTTATCAAACAATTAATTGTTTTTAAGTGTTAATCTTCTTAAAAGCCTTGCTGTGCGCTCCTGTGGAAGAGACATTTGCAGCAGAGCTAAACACGGTCCACATTTTGACGTAGGTGTGACCTATATTCAGGTGCGATCTATACTGTATATGGATTTTTCCCAATTCTTTGGCAATAATTGGATGGTGCGACCTATACTCAGGTGCGACCTATACACTAGAAAATACCGTAGTGGTGAAAAGTTACAATTTGGTAACTCCTTTTAATCCATTGGTTAAATGTTGTTTTAAACCCTGAAACAAGCATGTGACGGCTAGTGGAGTTGAACCTCCACAACCTTGCATTGGAGGACGACTGCTCTAACCTCTCAGCCACAGCTGCCCCTATCTATGCATGGTTGTTCTTGAAACACTTACTCCAGCTGCAGTCCACTTTTTGTGAATCTCCCCAACATTTTGGAATGGGTTTTGTGTAACAATCCTCTCCAGGGTGCGGTTATCCCTATTGATTTTACACTTTTTTCTACCACATCTTTTCATTCCCTTCACCTCTCTATTAATGTGCTTGGACACAGAGCTCTGTGAACAGCCAGCCTCTTAGCAATGACCTTTTGTGTCTTACCCTCCTTGTGCAAGGTGTCAATGGTTGTCTTTTGGACAGCTGTCAAGTCAGCAGTCTTCCCCATGACTGTGTAGCCTACAGAACTAGACTGAGAGACCATTTAAAGGCATTTGCAGGTGTTTTGAGTTAATTATCTGATTATAGTGTTGCACCAGGTTTCTTCAATATTGAACCTATTCACAATATTCAAAATTTCTGATATATTGAATTTGGAGCTTTCATTAGTTGTCTGTTATCATCAATAACATTAAAAGAAGAAAAAAAAACATTTGAAATATATCAGTATGTGTGTAATGAATGAATATATACAAGTTTCACTTTTTGAATGGAATTACTGAAATAAATCAACTTTCCGATCTCACACAGACTCAAGTTCATGCTGCTGTTGTTCGGCGTATTGTTTTTGTACTACTAGTGCTTAGTGTATTTTTATTTAACATTTTTCTTAGTTCATATCTTAGATCTTATTACTGTTTCTCTTTCACATTTTTAATACTTTTGTTGAATGTAACTGGGATCCTGTGTACACAGTTTTGTTCCACTACATGTACCACATGTGGTGTGTATGACAAATAAAGAACCTTGAATCCTTGAACATTGAATTATCTTCTAATTTTATGACCAGCACCTGTATGTATGTGGTGGTGGCCATCTTGGGTTTTGACCTGGCCACCCAATTTCTAATAGTAACTTTTCTTATGCCTAGTAGCAGCTACATCCCAAAATGGAGGTCAGCAGATTGCTTGTTTTTCGTCATGCAGCTCACAGGTCAATTCAGTTCAATTCAAAAATACTTTATGAATCCCAAGGAAAATTAAGTGTTGTCATAGCTCATCATCCTAGTTTCATTCAAGAGTTGTTATCCTGTAGATGCTGATAGCTGTGGGCAGGACGGATCTCCTGCAGCGAATCCAAAGAATCTGACCACAGATACTGATCCATCCACCTGGATCCAGCTCGCTGTCAGATCTGGCGGGCCTCTTGGTCCTCCTGGGCAGCAGGACTGCCCAACTGCTGGGTAGAATTTCTCCCTTAGCGATGGTCACTCCTCTCACCAGTCTGCCGAGCTTCTCGTCACCACGGACAGACAGCTTACGGTGCCAGGGATTTATCCTGGTCATCCCGTTGTCACGAGCGTAGTTTCCCACCAGCTCCATGATCTTGGCTGTCAGGTACTTGAGAACAGCCACCAGGTTGACAGGAATTCAACCATGGTGCTTCCTTTTTAACTCATTTTGGGCTGTAGCTGACGTATTTGAGCTGTTAATATGTTAATCAGCTGCTCCTGTTTTTAAAAAAAACACACACAAAAAGCCACCTTGTCGCCATGGTTACACATCATAACAAATGCCCAAAAGTAAAAAGGTTTCTGTAAAAAAAAAGCCTTCCAGCTGCACAGCATCAGATACCAGAGGAAGTAATCATTCGACAAAAAGTGGTTTGCATCCAGAAAATTAGAGGAATTAAAGTGGTCAAAAGCAATAACTCAGAATGAAAGTAACAGAGCTACTCCAACATGCAGCCACCCCGAGCGGCACAATTCTAGAACTGGACTTACAAGATACCTACATAGGTAAAACAGGATGATGTGGGTGTCAAACTGTAGCTTACAAGCAGGAATCTTAAAGTGTGCTTCATTCGTTTTGACCAAATTAAACTTAATGCTCTGAAGTGATTTGTCACATATTCACTGCACACATTAGAAATCGTGTTTTAAATAAATACAGGCAAACTGTCAGTAAATGTCTTTGTCTTTCTGTAGGCTCCAAACAACGACCCTCCTCCACTGCCCACTTCCTCCCTTCCAGAAGGATACTATGAGGAGGCTGTGCCTTTAAGTCCAGGGAAGGCTCCCGAGTACATTACCTCAAGTGAGTAACAGCTTTCTTCCAATTTTTTGTTTTATTGTTTTTCGCTGAAAAGCAGAAATTTGGTGTGGTTGTACCTGAACATCATCCCTGGAAAAGCAATGGGTGACATGCATTCAGTCAAGCCAATGTACAATTTATTTTACTGTAAAACTTCACAGTTTTAGTAAATATGCGTTAAAGACCAACAGTTTGTAACATTTCATCTTTACAGGAATCTCTAAAAGTTAAAAACCAGCCTTTGTATATGTTCTCAGATTATGACTCCGATGCCAACAGTACATCGTACGAGTCCTATGATGATGATGATGATGATGGGAAGGACCAGAAAATGCACATTCAGTGGCCGTCTGAAGAAGCGTCCATGGATCTGGTCAAAGATGCTCAGATTTGTGCTTTCTTGCTCCGCAAGAAACGCTTTGGCCAGTGGACTAAACTTTTGTGTGTCATCAAAGACAACAAACTGCTGGTAAGAAACTTTTTTTGTTGTCTCTGTCAGTACTTGGACATGTTGGATAGTGCTGTAGAAAAATATTCTTGCTTTATCTTACTTATGCAACAAGAACCACACTCGATTTCAAAAGCAATAACTCAGAATGAAAGTAACAGAACTACTCCAACATGCAGCCACCCCGAGCGGCACAATTCTAGAACTGGACTTACAAGGCAGGAAAATATTTTTAACCAGTATTTACTTGCAAGGTCAGATTTTCAGGACAGTTTGCATAACTATACATGAAATGTACACATATCTACTTACTGCTTGGTGGGGAAACAGTTTACTTGGAACTCCTCAGACTGATGAAGCTCTCCGTTTAGATGGCGAAACATCACGAGAATCTACCCCAAGCTGCCTCCTCAGCTTGTTTTTTTACACTTATCAGTTCAGCCGAGTTCAGAGTACAGGAGGTGTCCCAGCTGCATGCTGCAGCCTCACTCAGCTCTCTCTACTAACCCAGACTTACAAATGTTCCTGTATATGGTTCATGGGCAAGCCCGGATCTACCATACGGGCAACCTGGGAACGTGCCCAAGGGCCCTTGGCTCAGAGGGGGCCCTCTGCTGCTGGCAGATTTTTTTAGCCACAACCGGGCCGGCACTCTGACTCTCCACATCCGTACAGCACTGTGAGGGAGGATGGTGAAGCAGCTCACAATAAAGGCCCCAGTTGCGCGTTAATCCGAGCGCCGCGGCACGCCGTGTCAGTGCCGTGTGAGCGCCGCGGCAAAAGCCTTTGATCGCGGGCGTGAACGCGCCAAGCTCCAATTTTACTACGCCTACGCGCGCGCGTTGATAAACTGCCTCGCGTGTCTGCAAATGACCAATCAGCGACCTCAATTTGTCCTGTAGGTAAACGCTCCGCCCGGCTGCAGCTGCTGGAGCCTGCACTCCAGAGAGCTGCGCTTGCACGGAGTATAAATGAACTGCCGGTGCGCAGCACATCGCGAGTCCAGCGGCGCTGGACACAACGGACAGCTATACTGGGGGCTTAAGAGTCAGATGGGGCAAAGTGAATTTCTGGTTTTTCAAAATAAAACACAAAACCTGATAAAATTCACATATGTACTGTGAGTGGAACTAGCCTTTTTCACAACAACCAGAAGTAGCGTTACTTGGTGTTGGGAAAATCCCAGCGGGGCTGCAAAGCAAAAGAAGAAACAGGAAAAGGGGAAAAAAAGAAGTGGCTGCTATTCAAAATGTTCTGCCAACTTTAAAAAAAAAAGCTAGAAATGAGGAGATTTCAAGCTAACCAGCAACGTTAGCTTGGAAGCGTTGCCTTCTACAAATTAGGTCCAAATTGAACTAACAACGGCAGCTAACTTTACTGAAGAAATGTCTACGGTAAAAGAGATAACAAAACAAGGTAATGCTTCAAGTAGCCTACAAAGAGTCTGAGCTTTTGAGGGTGCTGGACTTTGAAGACTTGGTTTGTGACTTTCAAAGAAAAATACCAGAAAGAATAACTTTCAAAGGTAAGAGTCACTGTGCTTTCTGTGAAGTGAGTAGTCCAGTATAAACTTATGACAGATAATAAATGTATTTTGCTTATTTGATATGCTGTCTCATAACATGAATCTTGCATAATTGCAGTGTGATGCTGAGTTAGTGATGTAATTGGTTTTTGCAGAGTAGGAAGTTGCCCAGATCACTTGGTGACTGTTCTAATGCAACTTGCACTCAGCTGTGTTATGTGATGGAATTGTTATATATTCAGTCGTAACATTTGAGAAGTACTTGTGTGCTTTCTGCTTGGGTGATCACTCCTCACCCCATTCGTCTAGAGACCAGATGAAGGGGGAACAGCCCGTAAATCAGTCAACACAACAATATCCTATCACTCCATTAGAGGTCACCCCAGGAGATTCTTCAGGGGTGATGGATATTCCTGACATAAACCACATAAACTCCAACCTACAGAAACTGTTTTCTTCAGCTAAGGATAACCCGGACTGTTCAAACCTATTTCTCACTTTAACTGAAAAACTGTTATTAACAGTACCTGGTCTCACATTCATCTCCTCATACCACCATATCCTTATGGAAATTAAATCCATCATAGAACAAGTCCCAGTTTCAAGTCCAGAACCCATCCCTGTCTCCTGTTTTGAGGGGGTCCCGGACAACGCCCCTCTCGTCTCCTGTTTTGAAGGGGTCCCGGATGACGCCCCTCTCGTCTCCTGCTCCCGGATGACGCCCCTCTCGTCTCCCGTGCTGAGGGAGGTCCTGAGTCCAAGGAGGAGTCCCGGCCTGGTCCTAGACCACGCCGTCGCCGCCATGGCAGAGGTCGATGGCAGAGAGGACCTACAGACTCCTCGCCTGCAGACTCGACGGCTGGCTCCTCGCCTGCAGACTCGACGGCTGGCTCCTCGCCTGCAGACTCGACGGCTGGCTCCTCGCCTGCAGACTCGACGGCTGGCTCCTCGCCTGCAGACTCGACGGCTGGCTCCTCGCCTGCAGACTCGACGGCTGGCTCCTCGCCTGCAGACTCGACGGCTGGCTCCTCGCCTGCAGACTCGACGGCTGGCTCCTCGCCTGCAGACTCGACGGCTGGCTCCTCGCCTGCAGACTCGACGGCTGGCTCCTCGCCTGCAGACTCGACGGCTGGCTCCTCGCCTGCAGACTCGACGGCTGGCTCCTCGCCTGCAGACTCGACGGCTGGCTCCTCGCCTGCAGACTCGACGGCTGGCTCCTCGCCTGCAGACTCGACGGCTGGCTCCTCGCCTGCAGACTCGACGGCTGGCTCCTCGCCTGCAGACTCGACGGCTGGCTCCTCGCCTGCAGACTCGACGGCTGGCTCCTCGCCTGCAGACTCGACGGCTGGCTCCTCGCCTGCAGACTCGACGGCTGGCTCCTCGCCTGCAGACTCGACGGCTGGCTCCTCGCCTGCAGACTCGACGGCTGGCTCCTCGCCTGCAGACTCGACGGCTGGCTCCTCGCCTGCAGACTCGACGGCTGGCTCCTCGCCTGCAGACTCGACGGCTGGCTCCTCGCCTGCAGACTCGACGGCTGACTCCTCGCCTACAGACTCGATGGCTGACTCCTCGCCTGCAGACTCGACGGCTGTGTTTTTGCTGCCTCGTCAGTTGTTTATTTTATACCATTAAATATTTATTTTTATATTACTTCCTGGCCTTTGAGGTTCTGTCTGCATATGGATTATTCCCTGTTCAGCTCCGCCTGAAACCCTGACACAAAACTTTTGTGTTGGAAAATGTTTTGGCTTGAACAAAATGTGTTTCTTTCTTTCTTTTATTCATTTTATCCATCCATCCATTATCTTCTACCCACTTCTTCCTTTTGGGTCACGGGGGTCACTGGTGCCCATGTCCAGCTATCACTGTGTGAGAGGCGGGGGACACCCTGGACAAGTCTCCAGTCCATTACATGAACACATAGAGACAAACAACCATTCACGCTAGTGGTGTAACGATACACGTGGGTGTACCGAACTGTTTCGGTACGGCACGTTCGGTTCGGTCCACCTGCGTACCGTTTTGGTTATTTTTTCAATCATTAAATTTTATTAACGACAGATTATGCGCCACGGAACTAAAGTTCCTAGGTGTGTTTCAGCACTGCGCTATTATCTTGCAGCACGCTAGCATTTAGCAGCCTAACATCTTGTTGCGGTATTCTGTTTGGGAACATTATGGCTTTCTTGTTCAAAGACGTGGACAAATCCAAAGCTGTGTGTCAACGTTGTTTCACGGAGATTGGATCTGCAGCAGCAGCACGTCTAACTTGTTAACGCCCTTGAAACGACATCATCCAAACGGGAACGTCTTCTACAAGCAAGAAAAGCAGCTTGTTGCAAAGACTGAACAGCAAAACAATCATCAGGTAATTCAGATTGGTCCAGAGCAATAACACAAGCTGTAGGAGTTTTTAAAGCTCTGGATCTGCGTCTGAATGTTGTTGATGCACCCCGGCTTTAAAGTTCTTTAGCCCCACTTCAACATCCATCACATCAACACTTCAGACAAAAAGTTCAGCACTTCATGAAAAAGCTGAAACTGTTATCGTCAACAAGCCCTGGAGCCAATTAAAGTCCTGCCCTGATGATGACCGAGACATTCAACCACCTCATAATAACTGTTCAAGAAGAGGTATTGTTCTTTTATTATTATTATTATTATTATTATTATTATTATTATTATTATTATTATTATTATTATTATTATTATTATTATTATTATTATCTAATTAACCTTTTTAATTTAAAATTATAATCTTATTAACTCTTTTTTTTTTTTTTTTTTACTCTTTGTGTTTTATTTCCAGTCTGGGACAGATATAGCAGCTGTCTTCTTCCTTTTCAGGGACATCCATCAGAATACCTGCAGTAGAAGTCTGTGATAACTGAACTTTGAACTTTTCCAGGGACCTGTCCCACCTGGGGGAGCAGGTCCAAGAAGAGGTTGTGAGTAATGAGGCCAAATACAGCCACACTGCAAAATTAGCAAAGTTCTACCTCTTTATTCTTCCCACCTGTTGTTAGTGAGATGATTTTATCCACTGCTGGAGATATTCACTGCAACTAGATCTGTGCTTTTAGCAGAAAATGTGGACAAGTTGGTCTTTTTGGACAAAAACTTCAAACTTGACTACCGGTAGTTGGATTGTAAACAGTCTACTGCTGCTTATTGTTCTGGTTCTGATTGTTATTGTATTTATTAAGATTTTTATTATTGTTAGTATAGTTTATTTATTGTAAAGAGTGAGGTTTATTTAAAATATCATCCAAATGGGTCACCTTTATTTATTTTAATAATGATAATAAATAATATAATAAAAAACAATACAAACGTATTGTTTACTTGGCATATTTTCAAAATAAACATTTTGTAAGTTTTTATTTTGTTTTGTTTTTTGTACCAAAAATAAACCGAACCAAGCCCTCCTTGAAACTGAACCGAACTGAAATGTGATTTTAACATACCGTTACACCCCTAATTCATGCTCACACCTAGGGTTCAATTTAGAGTTACTAATCAGACTAACATGCATGTTTTTGGTCTGTGGGAGGAAACTGGAGTACTTGGAGAAAGCTCACGCATGCATGGAGAGAACATGCGAACTCTACCCAGAAAGGCCCCCAGACTGGGATTTGAACCGGGGTGACCTGCTTGCTGAGAGGCAGCAGCTCTAGGGCCTACCATTTACACCACCATGCTACTCATTTTATATACAGTACGATTGTCGCAGTCAGTTCCCCCAGCGTTGGATTTTAAACATTACTGATGACTCTGTCATCCTGTCTCTTCACAACGGTGATGACCCAGACCCTGGGCTGTGGTCAGGGACCTCACTGAATGGTGTGTCTTCCTTCTTAAAGTTAAATGTTTCTAAGACAAAGGAGATGGGTCATTGATTTTAGAAAAGACTCTTCAGTTGCAGCTCTTGTGGCAGTGGTGTAGTCTACATTTTTGTCGTGGGTATACTGTGCTTAGAAACAAAGTACACTGGTTAGTACAATGCAATCGTGAATTTATTTAAATTTTAAGCATATTGAACATTTCCAAATTTCTTTGATGCTTATATTTGAATAAATTACAACAAACTTTGTACAACATGTGTATTAAAAATGTGTTATAGAAGACCCCTTATGACGAGTACAATAAATGGACTAAATGTTCCCTCGCCTGGACGCGGGTCACCAAGGACCCACTCTGGAGCCAGGCCCGGAGGTGGGTCATGCTAGCTAGCGCGTGGTGGCCGGGCTTTTACCCATGGAGCCCGGCTGGGCACAGCCCGAAGAGGAGATGTGGGTCCCCCTTCCCATGTGCTCACCACCTGTGGGAGGGGCCAAAGGGGTCGGGTGCAATGTGGGATGGGTGGTGGCCGAGGGCGGGGACCCTGGCGGTCTGATCCTCGGTTACAGAAGCTAGCTATTGGGACGTGGAACTCTGGTGGGGAAGGAGCCTGAGCTAGTGTGTGAGGTTGAGAGATTCCGGCTAGAAATAGTCAGACTCACCTCAACGCATGGCTCTTGCTCTGGAACCAGTTTCCTTGAGAGGGGTTGGACACTCTTCCAATCTGGAGTTGCCCTTGGTGAGAGGCGCCGAGCAAGAGTGGGCAAACTTGTTGCCCCCCATCTTGGTGCCTGTACGTTGGGGTTCACCCCGATGAACGAGAGGGTAGCCTCCCTTCGCCTACGTGTGGGGGGACAGGCTCTGACTGTTGTTTGTGCATATGCGCCAAATGGCAGCTCAGATTACCTACCCTTTTTGGAGTCCTTGGAGGGGGTATTGGAGAGTGTGTCTCATGGGGACTCCCTTGTTCAACTGGGTAAATTGTAATGGAGCTTACTTATATAGCGCTTTCAAGCCCCCTATGAGGGGCCCAAAAGTGCTTCACAGTACCAGCCATCCACCCATTCATATACACATTCATACACCGGTAGCAGTAGGCTGCCATGCAAGGCATGCAAGGTTGTTGGTGCCTGTCGTGGCGGCAACCCTCAAACCTGGTAGTGGACACCGGCAGTGAGGGATGCTGCCGGGCTAAAGAAGGAGTCCTATTGGGCCTTTTTGGCCTGTGGGACCCCGGAAGCAGCTGATAGGTACCGGCAGTCCAAACGGCATGCAGCTCGGGTGGTTGCTGAGGCAAAAACTCGGGCGTGGGAGGAGTTCGGAGAGGCCATGGAGAATGACTTCCGTACGGCTTCGAGGCGATTCTGGTCCACCATCCGGCGTCTCAGGGGGGGAAAGCGGTACGCGACCAACACCATTTATAGTGGGGGTGGCGTGCTGTTGACCTCAACTCGGGATGTTGTGAGTCGGTGGGCAGAATACTTCGAAGACCTCCTCAATCCTACTGGCACGTCTTCCACTAAGGAAGTGGAGCCTGGGGACTTTGGATCGGGCTCTCCAATCTATGGTGCTGAGGTCACTGAGGTGGTTAAAAGGCTCCTCGGTGGCAAGGCCCCAGGGGTGGATGAGATTCGCCCGGAGTTCCTTAGGGCTCTGGATGTTGTGGGTTTGTGTTGGCTTACGCGACTCTGCAATATTGCGTGGACATCGGGGGCAGTTCCCTTAGATTGGCAGACTGTGGTGGTGGTTCCCATATTCAAAAAGGGGGACCGTAGGGTGTGTTCCAACTACATGGGGATCACACTCTTGAGCCTCCCTGGTAAGATCTATTCAGGGGTTCTGGAGAGGAGGGTCCGTCAGATAGTTGAATTTCGGGTTCAGAAGGAGCAGTGTGGTTTTCGTCATGGTCATGGAACATTGGACCAGCTCTACACACTCAGCAGGGTCCTGGAGGGTGCGTGGGAGTTTGCCCCACCAGTTTACATGTGCTTTGTGGACTTGGAGAAGGCATTCGACCGCATCCCTTAAGTGGTTCTCTTTGGGGTACTCCGGGAGTATGGGTGTACCAGGCACTTTGATATGGGCTGTTAGGTCCCTGTTCGACCAGTGTCAGAGCTTGGTCTGCATTGCCGACAGTAAGTCAGGCTCGTTTCCAGTGAGAGTTGGATTTCACCAAGGTTGCCCTTTGTCACAGATTTTGTTCATAACTTTTATGGACAGAATTTCTAGGCGCAGCCAAGGTGTTGAGGGGATCTGTTTTGGTGGCTTTAGAATCACTTCTCTGTTTTTTGCAGATGATATGGTCCTATTGGCTTCATCAGGTCGTGATCTACAGCTGAGCGGTTTGCAGCCGAGTGTGTTGTGGCTAGGATGAGGATCGGTTCCTCCAAATCTGAGGCCATGGTCTTGAGCCGGAAAAGGGTAGAGTGCCTTCTCCGGGTTGGGGAGGAGGTCCTACTCCAAGTGGAGGAGTTTAAGTATCTCGGGGTTTTGTTCACGAATGAGGGAAAACTGGAGCGTGAGATCGATAGGTGGATAGGTACAGCGTCCGTAGTGAAGCGGGCGCTGTACCGGTCTGTTGTGGTGAAGAGAGAGCTGAGTCGAAAGGCAAAGCTCTCAATTTACAGATCGATCTACGTTCCCACCCTCATCTATGGTCATGAGCTCTGGGTTGTGACCGAAAGAACGAGATCTCGGATACAAGCGGTTGAAATGAGTTTTCTCTGCAGGGTGTCTGGACTCTCCCTTAGAGATAGGGTGAGAAGCTCAGTCATCTGGGAGGGACTCAGAGTAGAGCCGTTGCTTCTCCACATCGAGAGGAGCCAGTTGAGGTGGCTCGGGCATCTAGTTAGGATGCCTCCTGGACGCCTCCCTGGTGAGGTGTTCCGAGCATGTCCCACCAGGAGGAGACCCAGAGGAAGACCCAGGACATGCTGGAGGGACTGTGTTTCTCGGCTGGCCTGGGAACGTCTTGGGATTCCCCCGGAGGAGCTGGCCCAATTGGCTGGGGAAAGGGAAGTCTGGGCCTCCTTACTTAGGGTTCTACCCCCGCAACCCGACCCCAGATAAGCGGAAGACAATGGATGGATGGATGTGCTATAGAATTTATAAAACAGTATCAAAGTACTTTGTACCATACCATACCATTTTGTTTATAAAGCACTTTAAACAGGAACAAGGCCAAACCAAAGTGCTGAACAAACAAACAAACAACAGGCAACACACACAATGAAGTACAAAACAAAATACATAAAAACATTGCAGATCATAAATAAAACGACCAAATACAAATCAGCTGGTGTTGAAAGCAACAGAATACAGTAGTAGTGAGTCTTTAAACGGGATTTGAAAACTGAGAGGGAGGTGGCCTGTCTGACAAGCAGCGGTAACTCGTTCCAGAGTCTTGGGCCTGCTACAGAGGAGGCCCTGTCTCCTCTGCGTTTAAGACGAGTCCCTGGAACTCTTAAAAGTACCCGGTCCTCTGACCTCAAAGCACCCCTCTTTGTATCAAAGGGTCCTGTCAGATGCTGAACAGAGTCTTGTCAGATGTTATACAGCTAGAGACAAGGGTGTGGCAAGATGGCGCCAATGTGTCTGGCCGTCCCGTCTGTCACTCTTGAGTTGGCTCGTTTTATTTCTGTTTTGTGCTTAAGGGCGAGGCATAGCTCCGCGCTAGCGTGAGCGCAAGGCCACGCGGCGCCACGTTGTGCGAGCTCCGCTTGCACAAGCCTTTGAACGCTCGCGCGAATGCGCCAAGCTCAAAATTTTCGACCGCTCACGCGCGCGCTGTGTCTCACAATAAACTGCCCTGGTGGCGGACTGTTTTGTGTGACACACAAATGAATTAAATTCCTCTTCTTCATCGCTGATCGGGCCTTTTCTTTTGTTTTTTTGCCAAAAGTCAAGTGATCGCTTGAAGCGGTCACCATTCACTTCCTCCTCCGATGAGGAGGAATGAATGAACTTGTCACGAGTGAACTAAACTCATGTCCAACGTGGATGCGCAGGTTCTAAACATTTCCTGGTGTGCTTGTCTGCTGTGTGGGTTGAAGGACCAGCGCTCCCTGTTTTAATTTTAATTTTTAGGACTTTTTTATTAACATATAAACACAGAACAAAGCTGCACAGCCCTCTGCCTTTTCTTCTCAGACCCGACATTCTTCTCAGACCCGACCTGTCAATCAAATCAGTAGGCTGTCAGCAAATGACCAATCAGCGACCTCAATTTGTCCCGTAGCTAAACGCTCCGCCCTGCTTCTGCTCAAATGACATCAAGTATTTGGAGCGAAAACGTTGGAGACACACGTTGCTTCACGCTGAGCTCTGCTGTGAACCCCCCATGCACAACGCGTGGCGCGGCGCACGCCTCGCCCTTTAGCACCAAGCCTGTGCTTGTGTACAATCGCCAGTCCCTCCTGGATATTCAGCATGTTGTTGGCAACCTCAGTGCCTTTGATTATGGTGGACAGCAAACTTTACCCCCGTTCCTGTCAGGAGTCCCAGCTCATCTCCTCCGGGCACCTGCGCCCCCCTCCCCCCCGGCGGAAACATTGTCGTTACCGAAGTAAACGTGGAGGACAGCTGGTAAAACTAAAGATCTGCCTGGCCCGTTCTACATCCATTTCTCAGTCAAGAAATTGATTATTTCCATTTTTCGTCGTGCCTTGGCATTTCCTGGAACCTGATGACAGCTGCCTGCTACCCGTCACCGGCCTGGATGCGGGCAACCGC
This sequence comes from Garcialebias charrua, assembly GCA_038048925.1. Lineage (NCBI taxonomy): Eukaryota > Metazoa > Chordata > Actinopteri > Cyprinodontiformes > Rivulidae > Garcialebias > Garcialebias charrua. The sequence continues at coordinate 27,179 of JBBPBX010011169.1, read as the reverse complement.
CCCCACCTCTCCTGCTTCTCTCATCTCCACCGGCATGGAGTGAACCTGCAGAGCCTGAAGACACTGTGTCCCCGCACCCGTCATTTTGCAGGCTGCAGTTTCTGCCAGGATTGGTCTGGTGAACGCCAGGTCTGTAACAAACAAAACTTTCATCCTACGGGACTTTTTTAGTTCCCATCATTTGGATTTATTCTGCATCACAGAGATCTGGGTCAAGGTGGATGACTCCAGTGTTTCTGTTGAACTTTTACCGGACGGCTGCTCTTATCTGAGCTCTCCTCGGATGTCAGGCCGCGGAGGAGGAACGGCGGTGGTTTGTAAAACAGTTTCAAATGCGAGCAGGTCACTGCACCACCTTCTTTCTCCAGCTTCGAGGTGACTTAATTTGAGGTGGGTCAGTCACACCCCGTGCTATGTACACTGCTATCTACAGAGCCCCCAAATATAATAAGAATGACTTTTCTAATTTCCTGACTGGAATAATGATAAACTATGATAGAGTCCTTATTGTTGGGGATTTTAACATACATGTATGTTGTCCATAGAAACCATGGGTGAAGGGCTTTCTGAGCCTCACTGACTCTTTTAACCTGGTTCAGTGGGTGGCTGGTCCCACATGAACATGGACATACATTGGACCTGGTTCTCTCTCACGACTTGTCTGTGACCAACCTGAAACTTTATGATAATGTTATTTCTGACCATAGGCCTGTTTTATTTGATGTTGGTTTGTCCTGTGCTCCAGTTAAATCCCGTGCTCCTGCTCAGCGACGTAGAGTTTTTAACCATTCCACTGCTGGTCATTTCTCTGCTGCTTTTGAACAGCTCTGTGCTCCCTCTGACTCTGCTGCTGACACCAAACAGCTGAGCTCCTGGTTTGACTCCTCCTGTCAAACAATTTTGGACTCTGTGGCTCCATTTAAACTGGTGTGGCCTAAATCCAGATCTGAATCCTGGTTCAATGAAAAAAAAACTTGTGGCCAGACAGGAGTGCCGCAGAGCTGAACGGAGATGGAAAAAGGACAAACTGGAGGTTTCATTTCACATTTTAAAGGACTGTCAACATCAGTACCAGATCATTGTTAAAGAGGCCAAAAAACAATACTTGTCAGACATTATCACGTCCAATCACAACAACTTGCGTGTCCTTTTTGAAACTATTGACTCTGTCCTGAAGGCCCCACAACCTGTCTGCCATGAAGCCTCAACTGAACTCTGTAATGACTTCCTGCAGTTTTTTATAATAAATAAGGTTGTTACCACAAGGCCCCTTATTTCAGCCCCTGCTTTTGACCCCTCCTGCTTGGTCCCCTGCCTGGCTGTGTTCGATAGATTTGAACCAGCGACACTGACCCTTTTAGAAGATGTGTTAAGCCATATTAAGCCATCAGGTTCCCCTTGTGACCTTGTCCCCCTATGTCTTTTAAAAGAGGTTTTTTCCAGCATCAGGCAGGTGATCCTTGCTGTTATCAATAGCCATCTGTCCTCAGGTGCTGTCCCAATACGTTTTAAACATGCGATGGTGCAGCCCCTGCTAAAAAGCCTAGCCTAGACCAAACTGTCTTGGCTAATTTTAGGCCCATTTCCAAGCTGCCTTTTATTTCAAAATTTTAGAAAAAAATGTGTATTCACAGGTGAAATGTTTTCTGGATGAGCACAATATCCTGGAGGTTTTTCAGTCTGGCTTCAAAACTCGCCACGGCACACAATTGGCTTTAGTCAGAATTTTTAATGACATTCTTATGGCCAATGATTCTACTGAACATGTAAATGGTAAATGGAGCTTATTTATATAGCGCTTTCCAGCCCCCTGTGAGGAGCCCCAAAGCGCTTTACAATACCAGCCATCCACCCATTCATTCAGACATTCATACAGCGGTAGTGGTAGCCTGCCTTGCAAGGCGCCATCCAGACCTACCATGAGCAATTTTGGGGTTAAGTGTCTTGCCCAGGGACACAACGACACATGGTGGGCGGATGCGGGATTCGAACCTCCAACCTTCCGATTGGGGGTTGACTGCCATTACCACTGTGCCACGGTCGCCCCATGTGGTTCTTTGTCCTGCTCGACCTAACATGCCTTTGATACTGTCGACCATAACATTTTAATATCCCGTTTACAGCACCAAGAGTCAGAGTCAGAGAGTCTTTATTGTCATTTGCACCGCATGTGGTACATGTGATGAAAACGAGATTATGTACACGGGGTCCCAGTTACATCCAACAACAAATGCAAGAGAAAAACAGTAATAACATCTAGAATTAACTAAGAGAAACATCAACTAGTAATACACTAAGCCCTAATGTAGTGGAAAAACATCATTATAAACAGCAGCACGAACATGAGTCTGTATGAGCAGATGGTCACAGATGAACACAGCAACAAGAAAACAGATCAGCATCAGCATGATGTGATATTTCACAGTGATTATTCTTATTATTTATTTCATGAGTCTAACAGCCTCAGGGTAGAAGCTGTTCCTCAGTCTAGTGGTTCTACATTTGATGCTCCTCAACCTCCGTCCTGAGGGGAGTGGGGCAAAGAGTGAGTGTGCTGGGTGAGTGAGGTCTTTCATGATGCAGGTGGCTCTTTTCCTGCATCTGGAGGTGTAAATGTCTGTGATGGTGGGGAGACTGACTCCAACAGACTTCTGTGCAGCCTTCACCACTCTCTGTAGAGCTTTCCTCTCTGCAACTGTGCAGCCTCCATGCCACACGTTGATGCTGGAGCACAGGATGCTCTCCACTGCACACCTGTAGAAGGAGGTGAGAACTGGGCTGCTCAGACCAGCTCGTCTCAGCCGTCTGAGGAAGTAGAGTCTCTGATGACCTTTCTTGATCAGGCTGGTGGTGTTGTTGCTCCAGCTGAGGTTATCATTCAAGTGTACACCCAAGTATTTGTAGCTGGAGACCACCTCCACCGCAGATCCACCTATGTTCAGTGGGGTGTGGGTGTGTTTGTTCCTTCTGAAGTCCACAATCATCTCCTTTGTCTTCTTCACATTCATGTGAAGATTATTCTCTTTGCACCAGCTCTCCAGGTGTTCCACCTCCTGTCTGTAGCTGGACTCCAGGGCCGGATCTATAATACGGGCGCACCGGGCGGGTGCCCAGGGGCCCGACAGCTCAAGGGGGCCCTCTGCTGGCCAGGAGGAGTGAGCAGTTCAGCCTGGCAGAATTATTTTTTTTTATTTTTTTTTTATTGTCGCTAGACGTAGATAAAACAAGGCTTTGTCCTCAATTTTCCTTATTATCCAACCCAAATAAAATAAAAAGTTGTTTTTCAAAAACAACTCATAAGTGTCTTTTAGTTTGTTGACATGACGTGTATGATTGGGAGCAGACTGCAATGCACACACTCAGTCCGGTTGGTGGCGGTAGTGTGCTTAAAATAAGTTCGCCAACCGCCAATAAACAATAGAAGAAGAAGAAGCTCTGTGACCAATGAGCTGACAGCCCTTTTACACACGTGATTGAAACTACAGAATCCGGCTCATCTCATTGGTCCAGTCTTGGCAGTTTACGGAAGACACGGCAGCTACGAGGCCGCCAGACGACGCATTGTTTCCGAGATAAATCCGTCCGAAGGTCCCCCGGCGCGCGCCGGAGCTCAACTGAGAACCAGGCCGGCCATGCTGGAAGCCCCACAAAGAGGCTCCCTGCCTGGGTACACGATCCAGAACGGCCCCCGGCTCGCGCCGGAGCTCAACTGAGAACCAGGCCGGGCCGGCCATGCTGCTTGGAAGCCCCACGAAGAGGCTCCCTGCCTGGGTACAGGATCCAGAACGGCCCCCGGCGCGCGCCGGAGCTCCGGCGCTCTGGACCACCAGAACCATGCACCAGGGCAGAAACTTCGTGCTGGACATGGGCACAGGAGAAAGCAGGTAAAGATAATGGATGGACGGACGGATAATAAATGTAACAAAACCAGGAGAACCCTTGAAGAAGAAGTGGAGAAGATCACTGAAAGTCTTCACCTGGTTGGCAGGTAAAAATTCAATAATTTCCAGTGTAGTTGTGAACCATGTTTAATTATTGATAGTTATAAACAAAAGTGTACAACTGACACGTACAAATAAGTACATAATTGTGAATTTAAGAGATTGCTAAAAGTGATTTTTTTTGAAGGAATATGAAAAATAACATAAGAATTTATTTGAGTTGTTTAAGATGATGTAATCTTACATTTGGTGATGCAATTAATTTTGTTCTTTGATAAATCATTGTTGTGAGTTTATTTGGGTAAAAAAGGGGCAGAGATTATAAGATTATTCTTCATCTGCTGCCTTTCATTTTATTTTGAATGTATGTTTTTTATTTTTTATTGAGTTGTTGACTTTGTTTTAGTGAAATGAATGAATTTTAATAAATAAAATAAAAATAAATACATTTACTTTACACTATGCAAACATACAACCTTGTCCATCTTTAAAAAAATCACAGTTCATATAGGTAATTAATAAATACATTTCAAAATGTAGTTTACATACTACAATGCTAAATTTATAAATATAAACAATACACGTTTTTCCATTTATTTATCACTACATAACCTAGGCTATGTGTCACTAATGAATTTTTTAACACCTTTTGGCAGGCTAAACATGTATGGATGAGCTGTATGAGGAATGTGTGACTGCAAACAGCCTGAGGTGAGGTGGTCTCACCTCAGGAGAAAGAAAGGTGGCAGTCCCAGGGAACAGCAGAGAAGTGGATGCAGCTGACCTCCCCAACAGAACACCTGAACTCACACCTGGCCTCAAATGCTCCCCATCATTCATGGTTGAGTTCCATGTGATCCAGGTTTGAACTTGAGAAAAACATCATACAGACTGTCTACCTACACTTCAATCAAAGTAAGGGAATTCTTTTTCTTTTTCTGCTGCTTCGAGCTTTCTTAGAGCTCATGGACTTGTTTTTCATGCACGTGGGCATGGACTGCACACCAAGGCACTGGTGTCACTATGGTTGCAACATGTTTCTGATGGATGTGATTTGCTACTGGTTTGCTGCTGATTGATGTCAATGCAGTAGCTGCTGCTCTTTCAGAAGTGTTCATGTTTGACATCATTTGCTGATGAAGGATGGATGGATGGATGGATGGGATTTGCTGCTGAATGATGTCAATACAGTAGTATTATACAGTATATACAATACAGTCAATACAGTAGTATATAGTAGTAGTCAATACAATATATATATATATATAGTAAAATGGGTGTTAGGTTACGGGGGGGGGCCCTGTGAGCTTCGGTGCCCAGGGGCCCCTGGGGTTGTTAATCCGGCCCTGCTGGACTCATCATTGTTTGTGATGCATCCCACCAAGTGGATGCAATGAGCTGGTTTAGGTCCTATCTGGCAGACAGGTTCATGTCTGTGAACATAGCTGATTCTGAATCCTCCACTGCTCCTCTGTGTTTTGGGGTTCCACATGGCTCTATTTTAGCCCCCTGCTTTTCTCTCTTTACCTGTTTCCATTGGGATCAATCCTTAGAAGGCATGGGATCTTTTTTCACTGTTACGCTGATGATGGTGTAAAAGACGAGGTCGGTGTTAACTGACACACTTCTAATTTAATTAATTACTTATCCAACACTCGTTTGAGGTCAGAATAGTAATTCATGAGTTCTCTTCTTTTTATGGATTTAACAGATAAATGTGAGATCAGGTGAATGGATATGAGTGAAAATGAGACATAATTATATTTGACCCACCAAGGGTGCAACCATTTATTTAAACAATGCATTAATCAAACATATATACAGTGGATTGGTCTAAATCAACTTTTCCTATAAATTCAAACATCAAACAGTTGAAAGTCACGCCTCCGTAACTTCACTAATCGACGTATCTTTCAAGGAACAATAGATTAATTTATAAGGTCTTAAAATAAAGTAATCTACAGGCTCTTAGCTTAAAGTTCTGGCGAAGAGATAAAGAAAAAGTTTTAGGAGGAGAAAGATGGAGAAAGGAGATGGAGGAAGAAGATGGAGGGTAATTATCTTGAAGTGTTTTCAACCAGAAATTCAGCACACTCTTTGACGGCATCCGCTAGACTCTCGTCCCGCTTAATGAACATTGACTTTTTACCTTTAGTGAAGATTCTCTATCTCCCACTCCGGTAATGTAGGCTAGCCTTACGTGCATGGACCATCCGTCCAGCTACGTTTTTGCAGGCTTCAGCTCGTTCATTTCTCAACGGCTCGCATGAGATCTGCATCAACCTGCCCGAGGTAGCGGCATCAGCTCCGGTTTGCTTTTTCAAGATAAAACATACCTCGAAGGAAAATTCATTCAAAGTGGAGCTGTACGCTCTGTTCGGTTTTCACAGCAGGTGTGCCGTGAAACCTTGCTGCAGAACGAGGTCTTTAGCATTTGACCAACGTCCATACAGCTCTTGGGAGAAGAAACTTCCAGCTCAGTTCTCCTACAAGACTGAAGGAGAAACAGGAAATTGAGTTTTTGAAAGGAACTTGACGTCAGAGTTTTCCTCTCCATTCATTGGTTTGTTCGACCAGTGGGAGGGAATTAGAGTCACGTCAAAGAGTTCACTTGAAGTCAGAACAAGTGAAGGAGTGCTTTGAAATAACAGAGAAGGATTGTTTAAGAAAAGACAGAATTGAGACGCCAGAGAAATGATATAACTTGATTAAGCTGTTTCTCATTTCTAAACAAAACTGAACAGAATATTCTGACATAACCTTCAACTTAAACACAATTAGACATCATCATATGAAGAAGTGACCAGCATTGGTAACAGCATAAACAATGATCATAAAATGATAAGAGCTATTCTGTTGATATATTTGAATTAGAACAAATTTAAAGAAGTCTCTTCTGATTTAATTTGTGTCTTGATCCAAATTAAATTAAATCCAAATTACCACTGTGTGTGGCATTCCCCCTTCTTCTTACAACACTCAACAGATGGTGACAGAGGAGACC
>JBBPBX010011169.1:0-11150 GCA_038048925.1 Garcialebias charrua | reverse complement strand
TCCACCATCTATTATCCGTCTTATCTATATTTAGCAAATGCAAATGGATGCCTCGAATTTCCCTCCCTCCCCAGGATTAAGTGTCTGTCCATCCATCTGTCCTCTATCATCTATCTTATCTATCTCATACATCTCATATATCTCATCTATCATCTATCTTATCTATTGTGGTGTGAGGTTCTTCCCCTAGCTTTTGATGAAAAATATGATCTACACATTCAGCTATGAGTAGTAATGCTTTAGTAAGCTCACTTAACAGTAAGCAACACTCAGCAAACTGTTGTCTGGAACGCAAGAAGACTTCAAATGAGTTATTTTGCTACACGTTACTTTTCTAACATATGAATCGTATAGTACAGTTCAGTTGGGTAGAACTAGCCTCAGTTCTGTTTCCTGCTGCAGTAACCCATTGCAGTGTATCAAAACATATTAAAACTTGTGGAAAGCAATGGATCACATAGAGTCCATACCTTCAATCTGTTGACCTGAGTATGCTGTGGTGAGCTGAGACCAGAACTCTTCTCTGACAGGAAGAACTAGAATCCATCAAAACCATATGCAAGTAACCAGCTGTCCTATCTGGCTGAAGGCTCAGTGGCCAGGACACACAAACACTGGACCAGGAGTACCTATTCAGTGGAATAAAAAGAAGAAAAATACAAAGTTATATACTGTACTATGTATTGGCTGGTTAATAAACACAGCAACTTGTCTTTTTATGAAAAGTCTTAGTCAGAGTCTCAGTCAGAGTCTCAGTTTGCTTTGGAGTACACGTCTGAACCAGATATTACTCCAGCCTAACTCTTGCAGCAATAAAGTACAGGAAAGACTCTCTGTCCCCCCACCTCCCATCCCAGTCTCTCAGTCTCTTGAGCCATACCCATGGAGCCACAGCCTGTCATTTCCCCCCACCAAATCCAACTATGCATCCTGTGAGCCAAAACCAATGAGCCAAAGATGGGTCAGAGTGCTGTAGCTATGAAGTGGGGGAGGTTTTCTGTTGAAGAGTGCACTGACTTGTTCACTCACTGTTCATCTGTCCCTGTCACCAACAACAATCCAAGGCCCTGTTCAAATCTTGCACTAAGGCCACGTGGACTTTCCTTTTACTGGAATTAAACAGCAGTCTGAGTATAAAACAAAAACTAAAAAAAACTCTTTTTATGTTTTCCAGGTGATGAGGGAGGTGTGTGTTAATGGGGCAGTAGACCTGGATGGGGCAAGATCCGGATCCCCCGTGTACAAAGCCGAATTGGAAAAGGTAAATGTCAATGTCAATTTTATTTATAAAGCACATAAAAACAACAGAAGCTGACCAAAGTGCTTTGCAGTAAAAAAAAAAAATAATAATAATAATAAAAGAGTAAAATGCATCTAGTGCCACTGAAACATAATAAAATTAACAATAATACAACATACAACAACAATATAACCTGCTCAAAATTTGTTCTCAGGCTCTGCGTGGATCAAATGACAAGGAATACAGATGAGTCTTGAGCAAAGATTTAAAAGTGTCAACAGTCTGAGCGCTCTTTACTTTCTCAGGTAAACTGTTCCACAGTTTTGGAGCAGCAACCGCAAAAGCCCGCTCACCTTTGGATTTCATTTTGGATCTGGGGACATCTAAGAGAAACTGGTTGGTAGACCGGAGTGCTCTTACTGGAGTGTAGATGTTAATAAGATCACATAAATATGACAGGGCCAGACCTTTTAAGATTTTAAAAACAAGCAATAAAATCTTAAAATCAATCCGAAAGTGGACAGGGAGCCAGTGAAGAGAAGCCAGGACAGGACAGGGGTTATGTGTTCATATTTTTTAGTTGAAGTTAAAAGACGAGCTGCTGCGTTCTGGACAGATTGTAAACGATGCAAAGATGATTTGTCTAAACCAACATACAGTGAATTACAATAGTCCAAACGAGAGGTAATAAAAGTGTGAATCACCTTTTCAAGGTCTCTGAAAGAGAGACAAGACTTCACCCTGGCAATGGGTCTTAGCTGGAAGAAATCAGATTTAACAACAGCATTTATCTGTTTGTCTAATTTAAAAGCACTATCAAAAATAACTCCCAGATTCCTGACATTGGAGTGGCTGTGTGAATCCAAGGGGCCAAGAACATTTAGGGTGTTACATTTGCCAAAGCTGATGACTTCCGTTTTATTTTCATTTAAATTTAGAAAATTTAGTTTTAACCAGACTTTAATGTTTAGACAGTTTAAGAGTGGATCAAGTGGAGTGACCCTGTCTGACTCAATCGGAAGATATAACTGGGTATCATCAGCAAAACAATGAAAAGGAATGTTGTGTTTTCTAAAAATGGACCCCAAAGGCAACATGTACAGATTAAAAAGCAGTGGATCTAAAATAGACCCTTGAGGGACTCCGCAGATCAGAGGAGCTGGAGATGAAGAACATTTCCCTAAGTGAACAGAGAAACTCCTGTTAGTCAGGTAGGATCTAAACCAGGATAAAACTGTGCTTTTGATACCGACCACGTGTTCCAGTCGTGACAACAAGATGTTGTGGTCCACAGTATCAAAGGCAGCAGAAAGGTCTAAAAGCACTAAAACAGCAGATCCTCCTGCATCAACAGTTAAAAGAAGGTCATTAAAAACTCTTAAAAGGGCTGTTTCTGTGCTGTGGCCTGATTTAAAACCTGACTGGAATTTTTCACCAATGCTGTTGGCAGTTAAAAACCTCTTAAGTTGATTAAAAACAACTTTCTCTAAAATTTTTGACAGAAAAGGTAGTTTTGAAATGGGTCTATAATTTAAGAGCAGTGCTGTATCGAGGTTCTTCTTCTTTATGAGAGGCTGCACCACAGCATGTTTAAAAGAAGCTGGAACACAGCCAGATAACAGGGACATGTTAATCAGACAAGAACTAATGGACCAAGTGTGCTAAAAACTTCTTTGAACAGTCGAGAGGGAACACAGTCCAAAGGTGAATTAGAAGGATGCATGTGATCCACGATGTCCTTTAAAACAGTTAAAGTCACCGGCTCAAACTGTGTTCAAAGGCAGCTGATGATGGAGGAAGTGAGGATGGGTCTGTGTAAAGACAATGCACACACTTGTACTATTTATTCTTTTCCTATATAAGTCATACATTTTTTTATTAAAAGGTAATTTTTATTCTGATGTCAGCAACACATCTCCAGAAGTTTGGAACAGGGCCACATTTCTTACTGTATCTTGTATCCACAGTATTCCTACGCCCCATGACGCTTTGCGCGAAATGTGCGCACAACTTCCGGTTGACCGGAAACACCGTTTGTTTACATGCGAGTAATACAGTTGAAGACAGTCCAAACTTTGTTGTTTTAGTTCATTAAAAATGTGGGAACACCACTCGTTTTGTTAAAAGAGGAGGGACAAATAAAAAGAAATTACAGATGTTACCTGATCGCGCAGACATAATTTAAAAAAATAGCGAACGCGTTTGCTCCGGCCTCTCGGCTAAGGTTTGTTAGCAGCTATCTCGGCTAAAAATACCGGTCGCGTCTGAGATCTATCGTTTTAAGACAGTAAATCTTCCAAAACTCTCATTAATAAACCCTCCCCGAATAAAAAGATGTTACCTGATCGCGCAGACATAATTTAAAACTACATAAATAGCGAACGCGTTTGCTCCGGCCTCTCGGCTAAGGTTTATTAGCAGCTATCTCGGCTAAAAATACCGGTCGCGCCTGACATATATCATTTTAAGACAGTAAATCATCCAAAACTCTCATTAATAAACCCTCCCTGAATAAAAAGAAATTACAGATGTTACCTGATCGCGCAGACACAGCCATAGAGAAGGATGCAGGAACACTCTTTCTTTGTTTTGGGTCCGTGTTGAAAACACTGTTGTTTTAGCCAAAGATTTAGCTTGGTCCGGTTGTTGGTGCAGCCGCGAACAGCACAGCAGGTACCTGAACCCCGGTAGGACATTTCAGTAAACGTTCCGTTTAAACAAAAGCTGTGTTTGCTCCGATAAAATGAATGAAAATAACTTTCAAAAACACCCGCGATCCATACTCCGCCTATGGAATACAGGCACTTCCGGTGTCGGACAGGAAGTACAATGCACACACTTGTACTATTTATTCTTTTCCTATATAAGTCATACATTTTTTTATTAAAAGGTAATTTTTATTCTGATGTCAGCAACACATCTCCAGAAGTTTGGAACAGGGCCACATTTCTTACTGTATCTTGTATCCACAGTATTCCTACGCCCCATGACGCTTTGCGCGAAATGTGCGCACGACTTCCGGTTGACCGGAAACACCGTTTGTTTACATGCGAGTAATACAGTTGAAGACAGTCCAAACTTTGTTGTTTTAGTTCATTAAAAATGTGGGAACACCACTCGTTTTGTTAAAAGAGGAGGGACAAATAAAAAGAAATTACAGATGTTACCTGATCGCGCAGACATAATTTAAAACTACATAAATAGCGAACGCGTTTGCTCCGGCCTCTCGGCTAAGGTTTGTTAGCAGCTATCTCGGCTAAAAATACCGGTCGCGTCTGAGATCTATCGTTTTAAGACAGTAAATCTTCCAAAACTCTCATTAATAAACCCTCCCCGAATAAAAAGATGTTACCTGATCGCGCAGACATAATTTAAAACTACATAAATAGCGAACGCGTTTGCTCCGGCCTCTCGGCTAAGGTTTATTAGCAGCTATCTCGGCTAAAAATACCGGTCGCGCCTGACATATATCATTTTAAGACAGTAAATCATCCAAAACTCTCATTAATAAACCCTCCCTGAATAAAAAGAAATTACAGATGTTACCTGATCGCGCAGACACAGCCATAGAGAAGGATGCAGGAACACTCTTTCTTTGTTTTGGGTCCGTGTTGAAAACACTGTTGTTTTAGCCAAAGATTTAGCTTGGTCCGGTTGTTGGTGCAGCCGCGAACAGCACAGCAGGTACCTGAACCCCGGTAGGACATTTCAGTAAACGTTCCGTTTAAACAAAAGCTGTGTTTGCTCCGATAAAATGAATGAAAATAACTTTCAAAAACACCCGCGATCCATACTCCGCCTATGGAATACAGGCACTTCCGGTGTCGGACAGGAAGTACAATGCACATTCGCTTCTACAGTGACACCCCCAGGAATACTGTGGATACTGTATCTTTCTTACTGTACCGTCTTTTCAACAACAGTCTGTGAACGTCAAGGAACGGAGGAGACCAGTTGTTGGAGCTTTTGGAGGGAATTATGTCCCATTCGTGTCTGCTGTGTTATTCTAGCTTTGTTTTGTTTCACGTTGCATCAAATGGCTGAAATATTCAACTCAATGCAAAAATACTTTATTAATACCAGAGGGAAATTAAATGTTGTTGTAACTCATCATCCTGGTTTCATTAAAATTGTTCTAGATGCTGATGCTGTGGGCAGGAAGGATCTCTTGTAGTGGTCTGTTTTACAGCGGATCTGAAGAAGCCTCTGACTGAAGACACTCTGTTGTTGTATGACACTCTGATGTTGTGTGACACTCTGTTGTTGTATGACAGTCTGTTGTTGTATGACACTCTGTTGTTGTATGACAGTCTGTTGTTGTATGACAGTCTGTTGTTGTATGACACTCTGTTGTTGTATGACAGTCTGTTGTTGTATGACACTCTGTTGTTGTATGACACTCTGTTGTTGTATGACAGTCTGTTGTTGTATGACACTCTGTTGTTGTATGACACTCTGTTGTTGTATGACAGTCTGTTGTTGTATGACACTCTGTTGTTGTATGACAGTCTGTTGTTGTATGACAGTCTGTTGTTGTATGACACTCTGTTGTTGTATGACAGTCTGTTGTTGTATGACACTCTGTTGTTGTATGACAGTCTGTTGTTGTATGACACTCTGTTGTTGTATGACACTCTGTTGTTGTATGACACTCTGTTGTTGTATGACAGTCTGTTGTTGTATGACACTCTGTTGTTGTATGACAGTCTGATGTTGTATGACACTCTGTTGTTGTATGACAGTCTGATGAAGAGGATGCTGAGAGTTGTCTATAATGTTCTTCATTTTATGAAGAATCTTTTTTGTACAGTTGTCTCCAAAGGTTCTCTCCAGAACTGAGCCAGCCTTCTTTATGAGCTTGTTAATCTTTTTGAAGTCACTTGCTCTGGTGCTGCTACCCCAGCAGATGATGGCAGAAGAGATAACGCTCTCTACAACAGACTTATAGAAGATATGCAGCATTTTACTGCAAACATTGAAGGACTTCAGCCTCCTCAAGAAGTACCTTCTGCTCTGTCCCTTCTTGTAGACGGCTTCACTGTTGCATCTACAGTCCAGTCTAAAGTTGAGGTATTATTTGAACTTTTGAGATGTTAATCAGCTGCTCCCAGTTGTAAAAAACATCACCTTGTTGTCATGGTTACGCATCGGAACAAATGTCCAAAAGTAAACTGGTCTAAGTAAAAATCCTTCCATCTGCACAGCATTCGATACCAGAGGAAATAATCATCCCAAAAAAACAATTTACATCCAGAAAAAAGAGGAATTAAAGTTTTTAAAAGCAACATCCCAAACAGAGCTTCTCCAACATGCAGCCACCTTGAGTTGCGCAATTCTAGAAATATTCAAGACGTCATCTGGACAAGTTGTTCTAAAATCTGTAGATACTTTTCTGATGGACACTTTCACACTAATGCACTCCCATACAATTAGAGAGGCAGACTTTAAGCGTGAATTGATCCCATGTTGGCTGCTCTTTAGAGGACATGGTTTTCAAAACATGGATCTGTTTGACCACATATTAGTTCTGGACTTTGCTTCAGTCCAGCTCTGACCTCTGGTCCAAAGAAGATGGCAATGGTTCTGGGTGGTTTTCACATCTGGCTTCTTCTTCTTCTTCTTCTTCTTCTTCTTCTTCTTCTTCTTCTTCTTCTTCTTCTTTGGTTTTTAACGGCAGCTTGCATCCATCGTTGTTGCACTACTGCCATCTCTTGGTGCTTATATATTAATTTCTTTTCTCAAATTCTCTTATTGAGTCCAGTATTTTTTTTAACGAAATATCTTTCTTTTCCCTTCATCACTACTCAGCTGAGCAGCGACATCTTCCAACTTTAGTTCCCTATTAGAACCAATTTCCATTCTCAATATTCTCCTATGACCCACATATTTCCTGCAATTATTAAAAACATGTTCTATTGTTTCTGCGGCATTACACCAATCACATAAACCAGTAAGATGTTTCCCCATCTTAAAAAGAGTGTCATTCAATAAACTATGCCCAGTTCTTATTCTATTTATAATTATCTCCTCCCTCCTATTTATTCCTCTGAGTCTATTAACATCAACTGTATTTTGTATCCTATATAAATGTCTCCCTTTTGTCTCATTATCCCATCTCATTTTCCATAATTTCTTGCTTTCGTTCCAAACTATACTTTTTCCTTCAGATTTAGTTAACTTTATCGGCATATCAATGTCTACTTTTTTAACAGTTTCTTTAGCCAACTTATCTGCCCTTTCGTTGCCTAATATACCCACATGGGCAGGAGTCCACATAATTACTAGATTTTTATTTTGTTCACATAGTCTTTGATGAACAAAAAGAATCTCATACAAAATGTGTTGATTGCATGAGCTTCCCTTTGCAATGCTCAACAGTGCTGATAATGAATCACTACAAACTATAATTTTACTTATTCTAGTATCCTCCACCCATTCTAAAGCCAATAAAATAGCACACAATTCTACTGTATATATACTTAGAAAATTAGATGTTCTTTTCGAAAGCTTAATCTTTAACTCCGGAATCACTACTGCTATACTAGTTGCTTCAGTTATTGGATCTTTTGAACCATCCGTATAAATTTGCAAATAATCATTATACTTTTTCTCTACTCGATCATAAAATTCTTGGCAAATATCTGTGGTATTTTTCTTAATATTTCGTAATGAACTATCAACATTAATGTATTTCCATGTCCATGTAGGCCTTAAAGGCCATAGTACAGTTGGATAAAATTCTTTGTTATATACTTGAAATTTTCTTGCGTTGCTATCCCCAATCCACCCAAAACTATGTTTAGGCTCCTTTCCTCTTTCCCAACAGTTTTCTAACACTTTCTTGTATAGAAATATATATATATTTCATATTTCTAGTTTTTTCTTTCTTAACACTTTCTTTCAGCGACTCTACTCCGAGTCCCTCCCGGATGACTGAGCTTCTCACCCTATCTCTAAGGGAGAGTCCAGACACCCTGCGGAGAAAACTCATTTCAGCCGCTTGTATCCGAGATCTCGTTCTTTCGGTCACAACCCAAAGCTCATGACCATAGATGAGGGTGGGAACGTAGATCGATCGGTAAATTGAGAGCTTTGCCTTTCGACTCAGCTCTCTCTTCACCACGACAGACCGGTACAGCGCCCGCTTCACTGCGGATGCTGCACCTATCCGCCTATCGATCTCACGCTCCAGTTTTCCCTCATTCGTGAACAAGACCCCGAGATACTTAAACTCCTCCACTTGGGGCAGGACCTCCTCCCCGACCCGGAGAGGGCATGCTACCCTTTTCCGGCTCAAGACCATGGCCTCGGATTTGGAGGAACTGATCCTCATCCCGGCCGCATCACACTCGGCTGCAAACCGCTCCAGCGAAAGCTGTAGATCACGACCTGATGAAGCCAATAGGACCACATCATCTGCAAAAAACAGAGAAGCGATTCTAAGGCCACCAAAACGGATCCTCTCAACACCTTGGCTGCGCCTAGAAATTCTGTCCATAAAAGTTATGAACAGAATCGGTGACAAAGGGCAACCTTGGCGGAGTCCAACTCTCACTGGAAACGAGCCTGACTTACTGCCGGCAATGCGGACCAAGCTCTGACACCGGTCGTACAGGGACCTAACAGCCCATATCAATGGGCCTGGTACCCCATACTCCCGGAGTACCCCCCACAGAACCCCCCGAGGGACGCGGTCGAATGCCTTTTCCAAGTCCACAAAGCACATGTAAACTGGTTGGGCAAACTCCCACGCACCCTCCAGGACCCTGCTGAGGGTGTAGAGCTGGTCCAGTGTTCCACGACCAGGACGAAAACCACACTGCTCCTCCTGAATCCGAGGTTCGACTATCCGACGGACCCTCCTCTCCAGAACCCCTGAATAGACCTTACCAGGGAGGCTTAAGAGTGTGATCCCTATGGCGTCAGAATAAAGACAGATCTCGCGAGAGCAAATACATGCCTCGAGGGAGCAAATTACTCTCGTGCGAGCGCAAATCAGCCCCGCGCGCGTAATGGGAATGAGCGCGAGCGTAGAAAAGAGATCCGAGCGTGCGCACGTGCGCTCGGAGGACAACTACATGCTCTCGCGTGCAAAATGTATCTACTGACAGACTCTCCCTCTCGCTCACGGTTCAGACTTTTGGCAGCCAGTGGGAGGATCCAGACCACGACACATGATTGGCTGCAGTCTTCCTGTCCTCTGTGATTGGGTGTAACACTTCCTGAACCTGAAAATGTAAAATACTGTAAATAGATACCTCTGGACTATTGAGAATGAACTTTCTTGTTAAATAAATAGATTTATCTAAATATACTTCAAGTACATTGTTATAAAATATATTTTGTTGCACTTTATGAAGTACTATTTTTTGCTAAATATAAAATACATTTCAATCAAATATATTTCTAAAAGGAATCTTCATATAAACTTTTTAACTGCACGTTTCATTCAACCTTTATTTATGCATCTCATTGAGCCTCGAGGACTCATTTACAAGAGAGACCTGGCTACAAACAAAGAATGATGACAACAGTGACAACAATAGACAGTTAAAAGAGGCATACAGATTTTTTTTAACAAATTAAAATAAGATGGCAAACTTACAGCCATTGCTTTTGGAGGTGAGAGAAAAGATTGATGACTCAAGAGGTGAAATTTATACATTAACAGACAGGCTTTCTCTCTGCAAAAACGTTTTCCTAACTATTCATTCATTCAACCTTTATTTAGTCAGGTAAATCTTATTGAGCTTCGAGGGCTCATTTACGAAAGCGACCTGCTACAAACTAAAGAATGATGAACATCAATGATACAAATATATTACAATAAACAAAAGGAAAGAAAAAGTTGCAAAAACATTACAAGGTAGATGTACAAAAAAATATCAAAGACAGGAACATATCTGCATTGGTTTTGCCAGGATTCCAACAGATTCTGAAAACCATCCAGAGAGGTCAGGGCCAAGAGCTTCAATATATAACTACAGTACAGTATATATAATATATAACTATAACTGCTGCTACCCCACAATGCACTGCCAACTCAAAATTCTCCTTCAAAATAAAATACAGATAGATCAAAACTGTGGAAGTTTTCTTTTTTCTTCATTTTCAAACTAAATTATTAAGACATTTCCAACTTCCAGAACAGTAGTAATACCCAAAAGATGAACTTGTGTTATAGAATATTTTCTGTACAGACATTATCCCACTGCTTTATTCACATGAGAGTAACAGGGGACCTAAAATCAAAACAAACTGATAGTTCTAATCTGACAATGTTGCAGTGTTCAAATATTATGTACCGGTATATTAATACAATGTGTGTGTGTATCATGTATATACTGTACAGTATATACATACACAGTGTGTTATTATACTGTACAGTATAACATACACACAGTGTATGTTATACTGTACAGTATAACAACACACATGTACCGTATTTTCCGGTGTATAGGTCGCACCTTTTTATGTTTTTTCCGAAGCCTGCAACCTATACTCAGGTGCGACCTATATATGGCTTGTTATCACTTTCGGTGAAACAAATTTTTAAATCCAGCTCATTTCACAATTACGTTAATTTATTAAGGAAAAGTTCAGCTCAGACATATATTTGCTATAATTTTTATCAAACAAATAATTGTTTTTAAGTGTTAATCTTCTTAAAAGCCTTGCTGTGCGCTCCTGTGGCAGACATTTGCAGCAGAGCTAAACGTAGGTGCGACCTATACACCAGTGCGACCTATCTAGGGATTTTTCCAATCTATTGGTGATAATTGGACAATGCGACCTATACACCAGAAAATACTGTATTTGTATTATTTCATGACAGATTTGTTACGTAAATGCTTTAACAGATATTTACTCACATTTTAGTACAATTTTAGCTTCTTGTGCACTTTTCTCT